>OU342742.1:464577044-464852170 GCA_910589775.1 Avena eriantha
ATGCAAGGACACTGGTGGATCCATGTGTGGTCTATGGGAAGAACACACATGCAATGACACTGGTGGATCCTTATGTGTTTTGTCGAAGGAACAGAGATGCAATGACTAACTGTGGTTCATGAAAAGAGCAGACATGCAATGATACTGGTGGATCTATGTGTGGTTAATAAGAAGAACAAACATGCAATGACACTAGGCGTGGTTCATGATATGGTTTGTGAGAAGAACACACATGCAATGACTCTAGTTGTGGTTCATGAGAAGAACACACATGCAATGACTCTAACCGTGGTTCATGAAAGAGCAGACATGCGATGACACTGGTGGATCCATGTGTGGTCTATGAGAGGAACACACATGCAATGACACCGGTGGATCCTTACGTGGTATGTGAGAAGAATACACATGCAATGACACTGGTGGGTCCATATGTGGTTTGCGAGAAGGACACACATGCAATGACACTGGTGGATCCATGTGTGTTCATGGGAAGGACAGACATGCAATGACACTGGTGGATCCATGTGTGGTCTTTGGAATGAACACATGCAATGACACTGGTGGATCCATATGTGTTTGGTGACAGGAACAGACATGCAATGACTCTAACTATGGTTCATGAAAAGAGCAGACATGCGATGACACCGGTGGATCCATGTGTGGTCTATGAGAGGAACAAACATGCAATGACACCGGTGGATCCTTACGTGGTCTGTGAGAAGAACACACATGCAATGACACTGGTGGATCCATGTGTGGTTCCTGGGAAGGACACACATGCAATGACACTGGTGGATCCATGTGTGGTTCATGGGAAGGACACACATGCAATGACACTGGTGGATCCATGTGTGGTCTGTGGGAAGAACACACATGCAATGCAACTGGTGATATGTGTTTTGTGAAAGGAACAAACATGCAATGACTCTAACTGTGGTTCATGAAAGAGCAGACATGCAATGATACTGGTGGATCCATGTGAGGTTAATGAGAAGAACACACATGCAATGACACTGGGTGTGGTTCATTATATGGTTTGTGAGAAGAACACACATGCAATGACTCTAGCTGTGGTTCATGAGAAGAACACACATGCAATGACTCTAACTGTGGTTCATGAAAAGAGCAGACATGCGATGACACCGGTGGATCCATGTCTAGTCTATGAGAGGAAAACACATCCAATGACACCGGTGGATCCATACGTGGTCTATGAGAAGAACACACATGCATGACACTGGTGGATCCATATGTGGTTTGTGAGAAGGACGCACATGCAATGACATTGGTGGATCCATGTGTGGTTCATGGGAAGGACACACATGCAATGACACTGGTGGATCCATGTGTGGTCTGTAGGAAGAACAAACATGCAATGATATTGGTGGATCCATATGTGGTTTGTGAGAAGGACACACATGCAATGACACTGGTGGATCCATATGTGGTTGATGGGAAGAACACACATGCAATGACCCTAGTGGATCCATGTGTGGTCTGTGAGAAGAACACACATGCAAAGACACTTGTGATATGTGGTTTGTGAAAGGAACAGACATGCAATGACTCTAAGTGTGGGTCCTGAAAAGAGCAGACATGAATGACACCAGTAGATCCATGTGTGGTTAATGAGAAGAACACACATGGAATGACACTGGGTGTGGTCCATGATATGGTTTGCGAGAAGAACACACATGCAATGACTCTAGCTATGGTTCATGAGAATAACACACATGCAATGACTCTAACTGTGGTTCATGAAAAGAGTAGACATGTGATGAGACTAGTGGATCCATGTGTGCTCTATGAGAGGAACACACATGCAATGACACCGATGGATCCATACGTGGTCTATGAGAAGAACACACATGCAATACACTGGTGGATCCATATGTGGTTTGTGAGAAGGACACACATGCAATGACACTGGTGGATCCATGTGTGGTTCATGGGAAGGACACACATGCAAGGACACTGGTGGATCCATGTGTGGTCTATGGGAAGAACACACATGCAATGACACTGGTGGATCCTTATGTGTTTTGTCGAAGGAACAGAGATGCAATGACTAACTGTGGTTCATGAAAAGAGCAGACATGCAATGATACTGGTGGATCTATGTGTGGTTAATAAGAAGAACAAACATGCAATGGCACTAGGCGTGGTTCATGATATGGTTTGTGAGAAGAACACACATGCAATGACTCTAGTTGTGGTTCATGAGAAGAACACACATGCAATGACTCTAACCGTGGTTCATGAAAAGAGCAGACATGCGATGACACTGGTGGATCCATGTGTGGTCTATGAGAGGAACACACATGCAATGACACCGGTGGATCCTTACGTGGTATGTGAGAAGAATACACATGCAATGACACTGGTGGGTCCATATGTGGTTTGCGAGAAGGACACACATGCAATGACACTGGTGGATCCATGTGTGGTTCATGGGAAGGACAGACATGCAATGACACTGGTGGATCCATGTGTGGTCTTTGGGAATGACACACATGCAATGACACTGGTGGATCCATATGTGTTTGGTGACAGGAACATACATGCAATGACTCTAACTATGGTTCATGAAAAGAGCAGACATGCGATGACACCGGTGGATCCATGTGTGGTCTATGAGAGGAACAAACATGCAATGACACCGGTGGATCCTTACGTGGTCTGTGAGAAGAACACACATGCAATGACACTGGTGGATCCATGTGTGGTTCCTGGGAAGGACACACATGCAATGACACTGGTGGATCCATGTGTGGTTCATGGGAAGGACACACATGCAATGACACTGGTGGATCCATGTGTGGTCTGTGGGAAGAACACACATGCAATGCAACTGGTGATATGTGTTTTGTGAAAGGAACAAACATGCAATGACTCTAACTGTGGTTCATGAAAAGAGCAGACATGCAATGATACTGGTGGATCCATGTGAGGTTAATGAGAAGAACACACATGCAATGACACTGGGTGTGGTTCATTATATGGTTTGTGAGAAGAACACACATGCAATGACTCTTGCTGTGGTTCATGAGAAGAACACACATGCAATGACTCTAACTATGGTTCATGAAAGAGCAGACATGCGATGACACTGGTGGATCCATGTGTGGTTCATGTGCAGAACACACATGCAATGACACTGGTGGATCCATGTGTGGTCTGTGGGAAGAACACACATGCAATGACACTAGTGGATCCATATATGGTTTTTGAGAAGGACACACATGCAATGACATTGGTGGATCCATGTGTGGTTCATGGGAAGGACACACATGCAATGACACTGGTGGATCCACGTGTGGTCTGTGGAAAGAACACACATGCAATGACATTGGTGATATGTGTTTTGTGAAAGGAATAGACATGCAATGACTCTAACTCTGGTTCATGAAAAGAACAGATATGCAATGACACTGGTGGATCCATGTATGGTTAATGAGAAGAACACACATGCAATGACACTGGCTGTGGTTCATGATATGGTTTGTGAGAAGAACACACATGAAATGACTCTAGCTGTGGTTCATGAGAAGAACACACATGCAATGACTCTAACTGTGGTTCATGAAAAGAGCAGACATGCGATGACACCGGTGGATCCATGTCTGGTCTATGAGAGGAAAACACATCCAATGACACCGGTGGATCCATACGTGGTCTATGAGAAGAACACACATGCATGACACTGGTGGATCCATATGTGGTTTGTGAGAAGGACGCACATGCAATGACATTGGTGGATCCATGTGTGGTTCATGGGAAGGACACACATGCAATGACACTGGTGGATCCATGTGTGGTTTGTAGGAAGAACACGCATGCAATGACACTGGTGGATCCATATGTGGTTTGTGAGAAGGACACACATGCAATGACACTGGTGGATCCATATGTGGTTGATGGGAAGAACACACATGCAATGACACTAGTGGATCCATGTGTGGTCTGTGAGAAGAACACACATGCAATGACACTGGTGATATGTGGTTTGTGAAAGGAACAGACATGCAATGACTCTAAGTGTGGTTCCTGAAAAGAGCAGACATGCAATGACACCGGTAGATCCATGTGTGGTTAATGAGAAGAACACACATGGAATGACACTGGGTGTGGTCCATGATATGGTTTGCGAGAAGAACACACATGCAATGACTCTAGCTATGGTTCATGAGAATAACACACATGCAATGACTCTAACTGTGGTTCATGAAAAGAGCAGACATGCGATGACACCGGTGGATCCATGTCTGGTCTATGAGAGGAAAACACATCCAATGACACCGGTGGATCCATACGTGGTCTATGAGAAGAACACACATGCATGACACTGGTGGATCCATATGTGGTTTGTGAGAAGGACGCACATGCAATGACATTGGTGGATCCATGTGTGGTTCATGGGAAGGACACACATGCAATGACACTGGTGGATCCATGTGTGGTTTGTAGGAAGAACACACATGCAATGACACTGGTGGATCCATATGTGTTTTGTCGAAGGAACAGAGATGCAATGACTAACTGTGGTTCATGAAAAGAGCAGACATGCGATGATACTGGTGGATCTATGTGTGGTTAATAAGAAGAACAAACATGCAATGACACTAGGCGTGGTTCATGATATGGTTTGTGAGAAGAACACACATGCAATGACTCTAGTTGTGGTTCATGAGAAGAACACACATGCAATGACTCTAACCGTGGTTCATGAAAAGAGCAGACATGCGATGACACTGGTGGATCCATGTGTGGTCTATGAGAGGAACACACATGCAATGACACCGGTGGATCCTTACGTGGTATGTGAGAAGAATACACATGCAATGACACTGGTGGGTCCATATGTGGTTTGCGAGAAGGACACACATGCAATGACACTGGTGGATCCATGTGTGGTTCATGGGAAGGACAGACATGCAATGACACTGGTGGATCCATGTGTGGTCTTTGGGAATGACACACATGCAATGACACTGGTGGATCCATATGTGTTTGGTGACAGGAACAGACATGCAATGACTCTAACTATGGTTCATGAAAAGAGCAGACATGCGATGACACCGGTGGATCCATGTGTGGTCTATGAGAGGAACAAACATGCAATGACACCGGTGGATCCTTACGTGGTCTGTGAGAAGAACACACATGCAATGACACTGGTGGATCCATGTGTGGTTCCTGGGAAGGACACACATGCAATGACACTGGTGGATCCATGTGTGGTTCATGGGAAGGACACACATGCAATGACACTGGTGGATCCATGTGTGGTCTGTGGGAAGAACACACATGCAATGCAACTGGTGATATGTGTTTTGTGAAAGGAACAAACATGCAATGACTCTAACTATGGTTCATGAAAAGAGCAGACATGCAATGATACTGGTGGATCCATGTGAGGTTAATGAGAAGAACACACATGCAATGACACTGGGTGTGGTTCATTATATGGTTTGTGAGAAGAACACACATGCAATGACTCTAGCTGTGGTTCATGAGAAGAACACACATGCAATGACTCTAACTATGGTTCATGAAAAGAGCAGACATGCGATGACACTGGTGGATCCATGTGTGGTTCATGTGCAGAACACACATGCAATGACACTGGTGAATCCATGTGTGGTCTGTGGGAAGAACACACATGCAATGACACTGGTGGATCCATATATGGTTTTTGAGAAGGACACACATGCAATGACATTGGTGGATCCATGTGTGGTTCATGGGAAGGACACACATGCAATGACACTGGTGGATCCATGTGTGGTCTGTGGGAAGAACACACATGCAATGACATTGGTGATATGTGTTTTGTGAAAGGAATAGACATGCAATGACTCTAACTCTGGTTCATGAAAAGAATAGATATGCAATGACACTGGTGGATCCATGTGTGGTTAATGAGAAGAACACACATGCAATGACACTGGCTGTGGTTCATGATATGGTTTGTGAGAAGAACACACATGAAATGACTCTAGCTGTGGTTCATGAGAAGAACACACATGCAATGACTCTAACTGTGGTTCATGAAAAGAGCAGACATGCGATGACACCGGTGGATCCATGTCTGGTCTATGAGAGGAAAACACATCCAATGACACCGGTGGATCCATACGTGGTCTATGAGAAGAACACACATGCATGACACTGGTGGATCCATATGTGGTTTGTGAGAAGGACGCACATGTAATGACATTGGTGGATCCATGTGTGGTTCATGGGAAGGACACACATGCAATGACACTGGTGGATCCATGTGTGGTTTGTAGGAAGAACACACATGCAATGACACTGGTGGATCCATATGTGGTTTGTGAGAAGGACACACATGCAATGACACTGGTGGATCCATATGTGGTTGATGGGAAGAACACACATGCAATGACACTAGTGGATCCATGTGTGGTCTGTGAGAAGAACACACATGCAATGACACTGGTGATATGTGGTTTGTGAAAGGAACAGACATGCAATGACTCTAAGTGTGGTTCCTGAAAAGAGCAGACATGCAATGACACCGGTAGATCCATGTGTGGTTAATGAGAAGAACACACATGGAATGACACTGGGTGTGGTCCATGATATGGTTTGCGAGAAGAACACACATGCAATGACTCTAGCTATGGTTCATGAGAATAACACACATGCAATGACTCTAACTGTGGTTCATGAAAAGAGTAGACATGTGATGAGACTAGTGGATCCATGTGTGGTCTATCAGAGGAACACACATGCAATGACACCGATGGATCCATACGTGGTCTATGAGAAGAACACACATGCAATACACTGGTGGATCCATATGTGGTTTGTGAGAAGGACACACATGTAATGACACTGGTGGATCCATGTGTGGTTCATGGGAAGGACACACATGCAAGGACACTGGTGGATCCATGTGTGGTCTATGGGAAGAACACACATGCAATGACACTGGTGGATCCTTATGTGTTTTGTCGAAGGAACAGAGATGCAATGACTAACTGTGGTTCATGAAAAGAGCAGACATGCAATGATACTGGTGGATCTATGTGTGGTTAATAAGAAGAACAAACATGCAATGACACTAGGCGTGGTTCATGATATGGTTTGTGAGAAGAACACACATGCAATGACTCTAGTTGTGGTTCATGAGAAGAACACACATGCAATGACTCTAACCGTGGTTCATGAAAAGAGCAGACATGCGATGACACTGGTGGATCCATGTGTGGTCTATGAGAGGAACACACATGCAATGACACCGGTGGATCCTTACGTGGTATGTGAGAAGAATACACAAGCAATGACACTGGTGGGTCCATATGTGGTTTGCGAGAAGGACACACATGCAATGACACTAGTGGATCCATGTGTGGTCATGGGAAGGACAGACATGCAATGACACTGGTGGATCCATGTGTGGTCTTTGGGAATGACACACATGCAATGACACTGGTGGATCCATATGTGTTTGGTGACAGGAACAGACATGCAATGACTCTAACTATGGTTCATGAAAAGAGCAGACATGCGATGACACCGGTGGATCCATGTGTGGTCTATGAGAGGAACAAACATGCAATGACACCGGTGGATCCTTACGTGGTCTGTGAGAAGAACACACATGCAATGACACTGGGGGATCCATATGTGGTTTGTGAGAAGGACACACATGCAATGACACTGGTGGATCCATGTGTGGTTCATGGGAAGGACACACATGCAATGACACTGGTGGATCCATGTGTGGTCTGTGGGAAGAACACACATGCAATGCAACTGGTGATATGTGTTTTGTGAAAGGAACAAACATGCAATGACTCTAACTGTGGTTCATGAAAAGAGCAGACATGCAATGATACTGGTGGATCCATGTGAGGTTAATGAGAAGAACACACATGCAATGAAACTAGGCGTGAATCATGATATGGTTTGTGAGAAGAACACACATGCAATGACTCTAGCTGTGGTTCATGAGAAGAACACACATGCAATGACTCTAACTATGGTTCATGAAAAGAGCAGACATGCGATGACACTGGTGGATCCATGTGTGGTTCATGTGCAGAACACACATGCAATGACACTGGTGGATCCATGTGTGGTCTGTGGGAAGAACACACATGCAATATATATGGTTTTTGAGAAGGACACACATGCAATGACATTGGTGGATCCATGTGTGGTTCATGGGAAGGACACACATGCAATGACACTGGTGGATCCATGTGTGGTCTGTGGGAAGAACACACATGCAATGACATTGGTGATATGTGTTTTGTGAAAGGAATAGACATGCAATGACTCTAACTCTGGTTCATGAAAAGAACAGATATGCAATGACACTGGTGGATCCATGTGTGGTTAATGAGAAGAACACACATGCAATGACACTGGCTGTGGTTCATGATATGGTTTGTGAGAAGAACACACATGAAATGACTCTAGCTGTGGTTCATGAGAAGAACACACATGCAATGACTCTAACTGTGGTTCATGAAAAGAGCAGACATGCGATGACACCGGTGGATCCATGTCTGGTCTATGAGAGGAAAACACATCCAATGACACCGGTGGATCCATACGTGGTCTATGAGAAGAACACACATGCATGACACTGGTGGATCCATATGTGGTTTGTGAGAAGGACGCACATGCAATGACATTGGTGGATCCATGTGTGGTTCATGGGAAGGACACACATGCAATGACACTGGTGGATCCATGTGTGGTTTGTAGGAAGAACACACATGCAATAACACTGGTGGATCCATATGTGGTTTGTGAGAAGGACACACATGCAATGACACTGGTGGATCCATATGTGGTTGATGGGAAGAACACACATGCAATGACACTAGTGGATCCATGTGTGGTCTGTGAGAAGAACACACATGCAATGACACTGGTGATATGTGGTTTCTGAAAGGAACAGACATGCAATGACTCTAAGTGTGGTTCCTGAAAAGAGCAGACATGCAATGACACCGGTAGATCCATGTGTGGTTAATGAGAAGAACACACATGGAATGACACTGGGTGTGGTCCATGATATGGTTTGCGAGAAGAACACACATGCAATGACTCTAGCTATGGTTCATGAGAATAACACACATGCAATGACTCTAACTGTGGTTCATGAAAAGAGTAGACATGTGATGAGACTAGTGGATCCATGTGTGGTCTATCAGAGGAACACACATGCAATGACACCGATGGATCCATACGTGGTCTATGAGAAGAACACACATGCAATACACTGGTCGATCCATATGTGGTTTGTGAGAAGGACACACATGCAATGACACTGGTGGATCCATGTGTGGTTCATGGGAAGGACACACATGCAATGACACTGGTGGATCCATGTGTGGTCTATGGAAGAACACACATACAATGACACTGGTGGATCCATATGTGGTTTGTGAGAAGGACACACATGCAATGGCACTGGTGGATCCATATGTGGTTGATGGGAAGAACACACATGCAATGACACTAGTGGATCCATGTGTGGTCTGTGAGAAGAACACACATGCAATGACACTGGTGATATGTGGTTTGTGAAAAGAACAGACATGCAATGACTCTAATTGTGGTTCCTGAAAATTGCAGACACGCACTGACACTGGTGGATCCATGTGTGGTTAATGAGAAGAACACACATGGAATGACACTAGGTGTGGTTCATGATATGGTTTGCGAGAATAACACACATGCAATGATTCTAGCTGTGGTTCATGGGAAGAACACACATGCAATGAGTCTAGTGTATCCTTATGTGGTTTGTGAGAAGAACACACATGCAAGGACTCTTGCTGTGGTTCATGGAAAGAACACACATCTAATGACTATAGTTGTGGTTCCTGAAAAGAACACACATCCAATGACACTGGTGGATCCATGTGTGGTCTATGAGAGGATCACACATGCATTGACTCTAACTGTGGTTCATGAAAAGAGCAGACATGCAATGACACCGGTGGATCCATGTGTGGTCTGTGGGAGGAACACACATCCAATGACACTGCTAGATCCACATGTGGTTTGTGAGAAGAACACACATGCAATGACACTGGTGGATCCATGTGAGGTCTGTCGGAAGAACACACATGCAATGACTCTAGATGTGGTTCATGAAAAGAGCAGACATGCGATGACACTGGTGGATCCATGTGTGGTCTATGAGAGGAACACACATCCAATGACACCGGTGGATCCTTACGTGGTTTGTGAGAAGAACACACATGCAATGACACTGGTGGATCCATATGTGGTTTGTGAGAAGGACACACATGCAATGACATTGGTGGATCCATGTGTGGTCTGTGGGAAGAACACACATGCAATGACACTGGTGATATGTGGTTTGTGAAAACAACAGGCATGCAATGACTCTAACTGTGGTTAATGAAAAGAGAAGAAATGCAATGAGACGGGTGGATCCATGTGTGGTTAATGAGAAGAACACACATGCAATGAACTCTAGTGGGTCCATGTGGTTTATGAGAAGAACACACATCCAATGAACTCTAGTGGATCTATCTTGGCGTAATTTGATGTATGCCACGATGTATTTCATTACACAACACACTCACTTTCCATTTTTATACTACTCATTTTTGCACTTGGTTTTATGTGGTACTACTCAGTTTTGCCCCCCTCTCTATCTTTCGTAGAAGCACAAACCTGCGCTCACCCTGTCTGCTACTCCCTGATTGGTTATCACAGTTGTCACGCGGATAGTGCGCACCAACCGTTGATTCTGTGAAATCCAACAATGATCGTTGCACACGTCGTGCCCTTCACTGTACAGCGTGAGACAGCGCAGACGTCTCCCTCAGCAAGACTACTACAAGAAGGAACACGATGTTGTCCATGGAAAACGTTGTTGAGCGGTCATGTCATGTTTAATCAAGTCTACAAAGCCTACTACTGCTACTACTACGCCACAACGCATGCGTCATCGAGTGCACGGTCGTGGATGGCAGCTACAATTTATTGCCACTTGATTTTAATAAGACATATCCCATTTTTTACGCAGCGGCTCTCAATCTCACTTCCAACTAGGCCCGACCGTAAGAAGCTTGCACGCGCTACCTAGAGACCGAAGAGCTGAGCTCGACAAGACCTAACGTCTCCGCCTTCATCAACACATCCCTCTACCCGATCTAGCACAACCCCACAAATCTGGCCATACAGCGACCTACCTTCCCCTCTACATTTCCACTTTTAACTATCGCCAATTTTAGGGTCGTGTCAAACTTCGTACATAGAAATTGTGTATGCGCCCTTTGCATGCGGTTCAATAGAGAACTGCCATGCATGGCCCGGGAAAAAACGTGACGTACCGTGCGCGTGTCGTGGTGTACGGTGCAGTAGACTGCGCGGCGCGTTGTGCGGTGGTGCAACGAAACGCGCCTTGCTTCCATCCACCTTAACTATAGAGCCCCTCTCCACACACCCACTCTCACTCTCTCTCACTCTCCCCACACAACCCTCTCCACTATCCCACCAGCATCCGCAAACTCTCGAGAATACCCCGTCCGCACCGGCGATGGCCGAGGAGGATAAGGTGGCCATCGTCACCTCCGAGGCCGCCGGCGAGGAGGCCCCCGTCTCCTCGCTGGACCCCTCGACGCGTTGAAAGCAGCCGCCGTCCCTGTCCAAGCCTTAGTCGAGGCATCGATGGCAGCCGCCATTCCCGTCTAGGCCCCCGTCCCTGCTACCGATGGATCCGCTGAAGAGGAGCCCCCCGCCGGCGAGGAGGCCCCCGCTGGTCACAAGTAGATCAAGCACTTCTAGGGCACCTACGATCTAGATAAGTACATCGCCCCGCTGAACCCCTACGACACCGGCATCGACGACCCATGGTCGGAGGAAACTAGGGTTTGCTCCCCTCCCCTGGTTCTTCTACCGTTCCCATCGTTGGATGCTAGATGTTGGTTTATTAGGATTTGCTTGTTCACATTTCGATTGCTCGATCTTCTTACATCATCTACTCCCCCTTTTTCCTTTTCTTCCAATAGGTTTCTGGCAGCGACGTCTACAGTGATGACGAGTCCATACACACCAAGACTCGTCAGGTGCTGAGGAGGCTGCGGGCTGGCCAATACGACGCCTTCTTCTGGGGCGGCCCCTGGCGCTTCCCCTTCCGCAAGGGGATTGCCTACAGTTGTGCGAGTCACGCCGACCGCACCAACTTCATCTCCTTAATGAAGCATGTAGAGGCCACGGGCTCCAGCATTCACAAAGGCGGCGAGCGCGAGACCGTGAACATCAACGCCTACATCGCTGAACACCGGGCTCTCGGTATTCACCTCCGAAACCTTCCCAGCGGTTGGCCATCAAAGAGAGCCACATCGCTCCAATCAGGCCCAAGGTCCCCAAGATCCAGGGACTGGGCAGCAAGAAGTGGAGGAAGCGTTGGAGGGAGGAGGAGGAGGCGGAGGCGCGAGCGCTTGCAGGATGTGCCTGTAGCTGCGACGGCTGCTGCTGCTAAGCAGCTTCTTTCTAGTTATATCCTATTTCTGGCTGAATGCATCGAACCTCGTTAAGCAACATACTTTCTATCGCTATTTCCTATTTAGCTGCGCACAACTATATCTACATTTGTTTCATTTTTTGAATGAATGTATTCTGCCTGGTGTGATTTGCTGCTCTAGATTTGCAACCTGATCGGAGGCAAAAAGAGGTCTAAAAGGGAACGAATTATCAAAGTGAGAATCTTCTCTGGATTTGCTACCAATTTGGGAAAAATGAAACATATCTGTTTAGCGAGAGAGGAAAAGGGCACTCTTTCAAACCGCCAGTTAATAAGCTACCATCTTGACAAGCTACAAGACACATACATAAACATAACACAAGGAGGGTTAAATTTATTTTACTAGTATCACTTGAGGCGCTAGACATCTTGGAAAGCTAACTGAGTTCCACAAAACAGAAACATAACACTGACAAATAAAATTTATTTCACTTCTCATCAGACCACTTGAGGCGCTTGCCATCGTTCCTAGGCGACAAACTGCGACCATTCCAGGTACTCCACAGCTCACGAAATGCTTCGTCACACCTGGGATCTGACTTGGCTTCCCTATCTTCAGCGTCCTGCAGCACAATTAGCGGTGCATCACAGGCCTGATTGTTGCCGCTAGAACATGCTGCCTCTCTGTTTGCTGCTTCAGCTGTAGCCTCTCTGTCAGCCGGTTTTGCTTCAGCTGCAAGCTCTCTTTCAGCTGCTTCTACGACCTCTCTATCAGCTGCTTCAGATGCAGCCATTTTCTTTGCATATGCAGCTTCAAACTCAGCTATTCTGCATTTTCTACTGTCGTGGTGGTGTCATGACAGATGCCATGGATATTCAAAAAGTGGGGACTAAATGCACTAGGGGAATCCAGGGAGGGATAGTGAGGTGGTTCCACACACATAAGTTTTATATTTGATTCACTCCCAAGGTTTACAAGTGCTCCTAGAGCTGTATTGGGGAGAGGAGGAAGAAGGGACTCTCTTACTCTCGCCACTGGCTAACCCATACAAGACCAACCAGAGATCAACCCATAGAACCTCACCTCTCTATAGAGGTCCTAGCCCTCCTTATATAGGGGTGGCTAGGTCTCCACTTAGGGCATACGTGGAGGCATATTCCAGGGAATATGCCTCCTCCCAAAATAGTAAGCCGACCGGGTCGCTTTTCCCCGCGTCACCCATGCAGAGGCTATGTGAGCCTCTGCGGCGCCTGTGTCAGCCGACATTGGCGTCGTCACCTCTGTCGGCCATGCCTTGTTGGTCCTGCCTCTGTCCGCTTCACTCATTCCGTGCGTACCGGGGCTACTTTTGACTAGCGAGATTCCTTCCTTCTCCTAGAAGCTTGACATGACCCGGATCGCAGTTGATCCGGCCAAACCTGTTCCTGCATGAAAGTTAGATACATCTTTCCGACTTACGGCTTAAGTCGGTTGAGACCACGTTATGTGGACGTCCCCTGGTCCGGGTTATTTCGTGATTCGGCCTTCCTTGAGGTGACTCGGCCAGCATCCGCTTTGGCCTTGCGGAACCTCGGCTAACTCGGCCTTTATACCCCGGCGTGCCCCTACCCGGGGGTATCCCCCCAACATTAGTCCCCGAAGCTGGTGTGGTCTTAGCTGCCTTGGCCGCTAAGGCCACATCAGGTTCCATTTCGCTGAGCTTTGGATCTTATTTCCGAGTTACCTCCTTATCTTGGATTCTATGGATTTACCTTCCCTTGGCACATTCCAAGTTTTCCCTTGCTGGCCGGGTTACCGCCTTATCTCGGATTCTATGGATTTACTTTCCCTTGGCACATTCCAAGTTTTCACTTGCTGGCCGGGTTACCACATTCTCATCCGGGTTGTTCTTCCTTCTCTCGTACGCTTCCCCACGTGGAGCCTAATCATCACATCGCCTCATTTTAAGGGCCAGCCACAGTAACCGCCGCAGTTACTGTCAGGAGTTAGTGTGCGCGCGTCACGTCACGCCTGCCTCCTCGTTAACTGCATCAACGCGACGCGTCATGGGATCCGCTGCGCGTTGTGGCCTTCCGTGTGGCCTGATGCTGATTGGTTAATCCGGTGTGTACACGGCCACATGATGTGGCCTGCCCACAAACGCGATCCCATTTCCTCGCAGAGGGAGCGGTTAAATAGGGGAGGGGTGCGCCCCTTGGGTCCTTTCCCCATTTTCGCTCCCCTCTGCCCTTTCTTCTTCCTCGTTTTCTCCCGCGACGGCGCCGCCGCCACCGCGATTGAGTAGTAGCGCCGCCGTCGCACTGCTTCCACATGCATCTGCGTCGCCGCCGCCACTGCGCACCTTCTGCGCCACGGGTCGCTGTCAGTCTAGGCCGCTGCCCCCCACCGCCGCTAGCACCAGTGAGGGTAGCGAACTCGAGATGACTGAAGAGGAGCTCGCCGTCGCCGAGCAGGAGATGGAGGAAGACGCTGCGACGGCGGACCGCGGTGCGTGGGCCGGATCCTGGGTCTGCCATGATGACCTGGACTGGCTCTACCGCACCCGGCGCATCCTCGCAGGTGTCACCGCACGCCTCGCCTCCGCCGAACTCGCCCCCTCACCCAATGTGGGTGAGTATGTGGTGTTTCTGTCACATTTCTAGCGGGGATTCGGTTTGCCAGTCAGCGATTTTTTCCACGATTGGTTGAACACCTACGAACTCCAGCCACACTACCTTCCTGCCAACGTAATCACCTCTCTCTGCTTTCGCCTCCATGATCGAAGGCTACGCCGGATTATGGCCCACGAAGGAGCTATGGACCCGGTTTTTTGGCCTTCATCGTAACGTAATTCCGAACATTCAGCTTGACCCGGAGGACAAGCAGCTTACGCAGTTCAGGGCTGCGTCCATCTCTCCCTGGAGGCTATCCGTCTTCCCCCGAGTCACCAGGCTGGAGTCCTGCAAGGGATGGGCCCAGACTTTCTTTTATGTCCGGAACGCCGGCACTGAAGACTTGATCCGGCTGCGCCCCTATACTTTGGGTCCTCCTAACCCAGAGTTGTGGGACGTTATCCCCAAGAAGCCCACGGTCTTGGCCAACCAGGTCAAAAAAAGGTTCACGGAGCTGAAGGA
Organism: Avena eriantha; assembly: GCA_910589775.1. Lineage (NCBI taxonomy): Eukaryota > Viridiplantae > Streptophyta > Magnoliopsida > Poales > Poaceae > Avena > Avena eriantha. The sequence goes on from OU342742.1 coordinate 464,592,649, forward strand.
GCTCGGGTTGCGCAACGAGGACGCCATGATCACATTCGTCCGCAACCGGATCTCCCCCCTCCAGAAGCGCACTCAGAAATTATATCACATGAGCTGGGGCCGCGACCCCAACCGTACCTCATCTTTCGAGTTGAGTAACACGGAGATTTACCGCCGGGTCAAGGCCCTCTTCACCACCCACGAGGACTTCTCCTCAGAGTGGACGTGGGGAATTGAGCACTGTTGCCGAGATAGGCCTCCTCCCTTGGTAAGCTTCGTGCTGCAAACTTTCTCCGAATTAAATCTTATGTCGGTTGCTGTTGTATATTGAACTCTGTCGTTTTTTCTCTCCTTAGCAATTCCTTCAGCAAACCATTGAGGATGGCACGGATCCCTCCCTCAAATGGGCGCCTGGCCGGGAGACCTCGGATGAGGAGGAGCCGGATCAGGAGATGTTCCTTCCAATGACCGACGCTAGGAAGCGACCCAAGGGTAAACTCTCTTCCATTAGAGATTGGCCCGATGATGAAGATGACTCGGATGTCGAGGTGATGGAAGAATTTGACGCTATCCCCCTTTCTTATGCTTTTCCGGCATCAGCTAACCCCGGTGGGCAGATCCATGAGGACCCTCCCCTTACCGTGAGTGACCCTATTCCGGTTGCACCGAAGAGGAAGCGGGGAGCCGCATCAACTTCTTCCTCCGGACCTTCTCAGCCTGCCAAAAGGAGAAAGAAGTCCGGGGAGAAAACTGCCTCCAAGCCTGCAACCAAGGCCCCGGCACGAAGGGCTTGGTAGCCCAAGGATCCCCTGACCTCGGATGCGTAAGCCTCTTTTCCCTCTGCCACTTACTTGTTCTTGCATTGTTATAGTTTCTCATCCGACGCTGTTTCATTCGGTAGGGCCACGGTGGAGGTCCCCCCAGAGTGGATCTAGCATTGCTTCGCCGCTCTGGCTCAGCCCTTCTCCCCCTCGTGGCGACGATTCACGCCCGCTAAGCCCTATTCCGGAGGGTTCAGCGGCTGCTCCGGGTTCCACGCCACCTCGTCAAGAGGGGGGAAACCTTGGAGCGGGGGAGACAGGCCCAGCCGAGGCAATGACATCCACCACTTCGGCTTTGCCGCAACCAGCTACAACCGAGGCTACCTCAACACCCACACCAAAGAAGAAACCAGCAGCAGCACCAGCACCAACTCCAGCACCAGTACCAGCACCAACTCCAACACCAGCATCAACAGCAACACCAAGAGCAACAGCAGCAGCGCCAAGCTCCTCTACCTCGTCCGAGCTTCCCAGTCTCGGCGAAAAAGTACTCAGGCAGTTCCCAAGGGTAAATCTGCTGCAACCACTTCCTCCTCTCGGCAGCCTAAGGGCAAAAAAGGCCCCTGACGCCACCAAGGCAGCGTCCGTCGAGGCTGGACAGTGTACTCTCGCGTCCATGCTTTCCAAGAAGCCTCCAACATCAAAGGACGCCCCGGCCGAGCTAGCTGATGTGCAACCGATGGTTTTGCACACCAGCCCGGCTCTTGCCCTGGTTGAGAGGAGGGAGGCGCACACGAAGGGCTTGGTGGCGCCCCATATGCCCAGCGGTGAGCGATACCCTCCGACCCTGATTGAATTCGTCATGAATTGGAACAAGGCAGAGTTCGTCCACAACGACGATCTTCCGGAGAAGTTCGGCTCCGCTGAATTTTCTGCTCAAATGAACACAGCCGCTAAGGCAATCAACCTCGCGGGTCGGATGATGGAGGTACATTACTTCCCCTTTTCCTTAGCATGTTGTAGATATTAATGATATAACCATCAGTCCCCGAGCCTCCGAGGGAGTAACTTGTTACTCGGCCGGATGCTCCTTAGAAAACTAACGTAGCTCCTTGATAACTTCGAATATGCACACACCTAGAGCCGGGTTAAGTTCCACTTGGCCCGGATTTTGTACACTTCGAATATGCACACACCTAGAGCCGGGTTAAGTTCCACTTGGCCCGGATTTTGTACACTTCGAATATGCACACACCTAGATCCGGGTTAAGTTCCACTTGGCCCGGATTTTGCACACTTCGAATATGCACACACCTAGAGCCGGGTTAAGTTCCACTTGGCCCGGATTTTGTACACTTCGAATATGCACACACCTAGAGCCGGGTTAAGTTCCACTTGGCCCGAATTTTGTACACTTCGAATATGCACACACCTAGAGCCGGGTTAAGTTCCACTAGGCCCGGATTTTGTACACTTCGAATATGCACACACCTAGATCCGGGTTAAGTTCCACTTGGCCCGGATTTTGTACACTTCGAATATGCACACACCTAGAGCCGGGTTAAGTTCCACTTGGCCCGGATTTTGTACACTTCAAATATGCACAAGGCTAAGTTGTAATTTTGTACTCTTTTTAGGTGACCACTAACCGCCGAAGCGCTGAGTTTCAGCGTCTCTTGGACACTCATAAGATGCTGCGCGCCAAACATAATGCACTTCTCGCTGATCATGATAAGAGGGGTAAGTGTCTTCCTTAGCATTTTTCCATTTTCCTTCATCTTCTTCTGCCGAACTAATCCATTATTCGGTTTTGGCAGCTGGGGTGGAGGCTGAGAACATGCTTATGAGGAGGAATCTAGATCAGATCAAGGGTAAGTTATATCTGCTCAACCTTGCTCATGCTTTTCATCTCTTTTCCTCCTTGGCTCGGCAAACATTCACACCTCAGCTTTGTCGGGTTGATAAACTATTTTAGTATCGCTGGAAGATAGTGTGCCCGTGCCTGATATGATGCTGCATTTTCTCGAACAAGCAGGGCAGCATCAGGCCGAGCTCAAAAAGAAAGACGATGAGCTTGCCCTCCTCCGGACTAAGTATGGTGAGATCGCCAAGCTTAAGGTCGAGATGAAGAAATTGAAGGCACATCATCAATCCAAGCTCCAAAAGGCTGGCCAAGCCTTCACCGAGGAGCGCGGGCGCCTCAACCTCCAAATTGCCAAGGACCGAGAACTTCTCCAGGAGGCCGACGTCAAGCTTGAGTCGGCGAACGCTGAACTTGTGCAGCTTCGCAAAAGACGTGATGACTGTACCAGGGAGTTGACTCGGATCCTCAACCATATTTCACGTAAGTTCCTTTCCCTTATCTGGCATATTTCTTCGGGTTACTTCACATGTTTTTTCTTTACCTGCTTCTCTTATCTCGTTTTCAGGCATATTTCCAGAGGGCACTGCCATCGCGAGCGTCGCTGTTGCTGATTTCTGCCGAGAGAGGGGTACTCCTGTTGGTCCTAACGCTGAAGAGATTCCCTATGAGATGGAGGACCTGTTGGTCAGCCTGTCATCTCGCGTGGAAATCATCAAGAACTATGGCAAGGATATCCTTGACGTTGCAGTCCGAATCTTCAACACGTTTTGGCCTACAGAAGACACTCCGGAGGGAACCGCACTTCTTGTTGAAAAGTTGATGGAATGCGAGGCCCAGCTCGACCTTTGGAGGGAATCCGTTGGACGCGCCGCAGCTGAGACCGTTCTCCACTACGTACTTATGTGGTACGAGAAGATCGACCTCAACCTCTTAGCGCGCATGCGCACCACATCCAAATGGACCAGTGAGCCGGAGTGGGTAGCTCGGCGCAAGGTTTGCGCCCATAGCCTCATAGAATATGCTCCCATTCACGAATGGACTAAGGGGCCGAGCTTCCTGGAAGCCACCGGTGACGAAAACGCTGAAAATGTTGAAGATGGCTCGGATGAGGATGAAGAGGGCGATGCCTCGGACATTGAAGACAGCGAGGATGACGCCGAACTTCCTCCTCCTGCTGCTTCTTAAGTGGAAAAACTTTAAAGTTTATCAGATCCCCGGTATGCCGGGTGGCATTGTATCCAGTACACATGTGATATTTTGCTACTAAGTTTTTATGCCGGATTAACTTGGGCGTAGTCCCCGAGTTTCATTTTCTTGTTCGTCCAATCTTTTGGCTCGGCTCGTGTCTACCTTGATTCGGTTTTACGACTCACGAAGCCGAGGTTTAAAAATTGTCTTAACAATACTTGGAAACTTTTAGGCTTAGCTCAAAATAATTCAGCATAATAAACTAAAAATACACCAGTTCGAAAAACAAACGTCGGCTCAATTAAGTTCATTTCCTTAGTTGTTTTTCATGTGCTACGCAATCCAAACTTGTTCTCTAGCTTGCCATGAAGCCAATTATTGTTGGACAGTAGCAAGTTGAAGAGTTGGGTTTTGGTGCTCACACACTACTAATCCGAGTTAAGTAGAACAACTTACTCCAGCTGACGTATAAATAACAGAAGACAAATATTATTAAGGCAGTCCCCGAGTTACTGCTCGAGGTGCCAAAATTTCATTGATAAGCTCATTGCCGGCATACATACCGACATATGAGAAGACTCGGATACATACACTTCTCTGCTAAGTGTAGAAAGGACGAAGTAGAGCTACATTCCACGGACGCTTAGATTCCTCGCCGGACCTGTCCGCCTTGTTCTTTTCCTATGGCTTTGCATCTATAAGATAATAAGAATCATTGTGCAATGCCTTGCTCATAGTGAATGGCCCTTCCCATGGAGGAGATAATTTATGCATGCCAGCAGTATGTTGTACCAACCGGAGCACCAGATCGCCTTCCCGGAAAACTCGGGGGCTTACTTTCCGGCTATGATAGCGTCGGAGATTTTGCTGATATATGGCGGATCTGGACAATGCCAATTCTCTCGCTTCTTCCAGCAGATCAACATTATTTTGCCGGGCTTCTTGCACTTCGGCTTCTGTGTATTGGGTGACCCTAGGCAAATCATGCTCTATGTCGGCTGGTAATACAGCTTCTGCCCCATATACCAGAAAGAATGGCGTATAGCCTGTTGATCGATTCGGAGTTGTTCTTAAACTCCACAGTATCGCTGGTAGTTCTTCTATCCAGCACCCCGCTGATCTTTGCAGCGGCTCAATGAGCCGGTGTTTTATCCCAGATAATACCAATCCGTTGGATCTTTCCACTTGTCCGTTCGAAGCGGGGTGGGCGACCGAAGCAACGTCCAACCGGATCTTCTTATCCTGGCAGAAACGCACAAATGCTCCTTCCGCAAAGTTTGTGCCATTATCAGTTATGATACTGCGAGGATAACCATATCTCAAGATGATGTCTTTGAGAAACGTCACGGCCGTAGCTCCATCACATTTTCTTATTGGCTTCACTTCGATCCACTTTGTAAATTTGTCCACCATGACCAAGATGTGAGTCATATTCTCCTTGCTGGTTTAAACGGGCCCACCATGTCCAAACACCACATGGCAAATGGTCAGGTGATTGGTATGGTCTTGAGCTCCGACATTGACATATGTGTCTTGGTAGCATACCTCTGACAACCATTGCACTTTCTCACTAGATCTTCTGCTTGTTCTAAGGCACTTGGACAGTAGAATCCATGCCAAAAAGCTTTTGCCACCAAGGCTCGGGACGAGGCATGATGCCCGCACTCCCCTTGATGTATATCTCGGAGGATGTCAAGCCCTTCTTCCGGGTCAACGCATCGCTAGAGGACATTGGTCACACTCCGTTTGTATAGCTCGGAATTGATGATTGTGTATGCCTTTGCTCTCCTCTGAGTTTGCCTAGATAGCACCTCCTCAGTGGGTAAAGTTCCATCTTCCAAGAATTGAAATATAGGTAGTGCCCAAGCTGGTATTGCTCGCACAGGGAACACATCCTCATCAATTTCCATCTGATCCACCGGCATAACTTCAACCGGATCACGCTGAGCAGTCCCCGGGTCTTGCGAAGCAGTCCCCGGGTTTGCCGAGGCAGTCCCCGGGATTCGCGCACCACCTCCCGTGTCAATGTCCATGGGCATGGCTCCGGGTTCTGTATCCTCCGGGACGTAAATTGAGTCGGTTTCTGGGGACGACCTGATAGACGGTTTTCTGAGGTGTTCCAATGCTACCCCCGGTGGAATTGCTTGTCGGGTTGATCTGAGCTTCGACAGTACGTCGGCAGCCTCATTTTCCACCCGGGGTACATGGTGAAATTCACATCCCTCAAAGTAACCAGATATCTTCTGCACATGAATACATTGCCATGTTTGGATCAAGGGCGTCCCAAAGTCCCGACACTTGCTGTACTACCAAATCTGAGTCGCCAAAGCATAGGATCCGACGTATCCCATTTTCTTTTGCCACTTTGAGCCCATGCTTCATACTCAACGACATTGTTTGATGCTGTGAAATGGATCTGTAGCACATATTTCAGCTGGTCCTTCTTTGGCGAGGTAAGTACAATTCCGGCGCCTAGCCCGGTTTTTGTTTTTGACCCGTCAAAGTGCATCCTCCAGTAATTCGGATCTGGTAGCGGTGGTTCGTATTGTACCTTAGCCCACTCCACAAAAAAGTCGGCCACAGCCTGAGACTTGATTGCTTCTCTTCTGTCATGTTGTGGTGCATAGGGAGCTAGTTCAATTGCCCATTTTGCAATCCTACCACATGCATCCTTGTTACTCATTATCTTGGATATGGGAGCCTCACATATTACCCTGATGGGATGCTCCTCAAAGTAATGCTTCAACTTCTTAGCTGCCATATACACACCATATGCCACTTTCTGATAGTGTGGGTAGTTCTGCTTTAAGGCAGACAACACCTCGCTCAGATAATACACTGGCCTTTGCACTGACTTACCCTCTTCGTCGCGCTCTACCACAATTACTGCACTTACAACTCGATTGGTTGCGGCTATATAGAGCAACATTGGCTCCTTTGATATTGGAGAGGCTAACACTGGTGCAGTGGCTAACATCTTCTTTAAGTGAGCAAAGGCTTCATTAGCCTGCGGCGTCCAAACGAACTTATCCGACTTTTTCATGAGTTGATAGAGAGGCAATGCCTTTTCTCCCAACCGACACACAAACCGACTTAACAATGCCAGGCAACTAGTGAACTTCTGGACATCGTTAAGACACTTCGGTAGTTCCATTCGCTCAATGGCCCGGATTTTAGTTGGATTGACTTCGATACCTCGGCTGGAGACAAGAAAACCGAGTAACTTTCCAGCCGGGACACCGAAGGTACATTTCTCCGGGTTAAGCTTCATCTGAAACCTTCTCAAGTTCGCAAACGTCTGCCTGATATCGTCAAGGAGCGTCTTGCTTTCCTTGGTCTTGATAACCACATCATCCACATACACTTGTACATTTTGACCTATTTGGCCGTGCAAACATTTCTGCATACATCTTTGGTACGTTGCTCCTGCATTACGTAAACCAAACGGCATGGTGCTATAGCAATAAGCCCCATACGGGGTGATAAATGCAGTCTTTATTTGATCACCCGGATTTAGAGGTATCTGGTGGAAACCAGAATATGCATCAATGAATGACAACAGTTCACATATAGCAGTTGAGTCTATGACCTGATCTATCCTTGGCAGTGGAAATGGATCTTTTGGACACGCCTTGATCAAGTTCGTGTAATCGATACACATACGCCAAACCACTGCCACATCCGGATCATCCTTCTTCTTTTCCACCAGCAACAGATTAGATAGCCAATCCGGGTAAAGAACTTCCATGATAAATCCTGCAGCCAACAACCGAGCTATCTCATCTCCGATGACTTTCCTCCTATCTTCGGCGAAGCGGTGGAGAGGTTGCTTCACCGGCTTTGCTCCGGGTCTCACATTCAAAGAGTGCTCGGCCAACTCCCTTGGTACACCTTGCAAGTCCTGTGTGGACCAAGCAAAAATGTCCCGATTCTCATGGAGGAAGTTGACGAGCTCGCTTTCCTATTTGTCATATAACCCGACACCAATTGTTATGGTGCGCTCTGGGAACATATCATCAACATGCACCTTCTTGGTATCTTTCGTGGCTTGGAATGAGACACTCCCATGCGGGTTACTCAGCGCCGACATATACTGCTGCGTGGACTGAGCCAATGCCACCACCTCTTGTATTTTTCTTTTCTCTTGCGCGATCACGAGTGACTCGGCTAGGTTAGACCCGGCCGGCGCACACTCAATGGAACGTCGGAAATCTCCAGCAATGGTAATCACTCCGTTTGGCCCGGGCAACTTCATCTTCAAGTAACTGATGTGACAACTTGCCATGAACTTGTTTAGTGCTGGTCTTCCGAGTAACGCGTGATATGCACTTTCTAAGTTTACCACTTCAAACTCCAAATTCTCAGTCCGGCAATTATCTCTCGTGCCGAACAATACGTCAACCCGGACCTTGCCTATGGGCTCACGAGAAATGCCGGGCACAATACCATGGAAAGTTGTCCTTGTAGCCTGGAGCATGTTCTCCGAGATACCCAACTTGCGCATTGTATCCGCATCCATGATGTTAATGCTACTGCCATTGTCAATCAGTACCTTGGAGAACCTTACATTGATGTTAGGGCCAATGAATGTCGGATCCAGCACTAACGCATACGAACTAGGACTTGGCATAAGCTTGGGATGATCTTTAATGCTCCAGGTGATTTCCTGGTCCGACCAAGGCATATACCTCGTCACTGCTGGCATTACCGCATTCACCTCCATATGTCGGTGCTGCAAGCTCTTTCTATCTGTTTCCTCAGTGGTAAACACAGAGTAACTCTGATGATGCTCTCTGTACTCATTCCTCCCCTCATTTCCGAGGTATCCGGCTGATGCTGGTTTTCTACTTGATGCACCGCATCCCTTCCCTCATGGTTATCATACCTCGGTGGAGGGGGAGGCAACATTAGCTGTTGCATGTTCGCTCCGGAGAGCAATTGCTGCCGGGGTAACTCCTGCCGAGGTTGATCATTCCGGGGTGCCTGAGCATTCCCCGAACTACCTTGTTCTATTTTACGCATCCACTCACATTGCCTTGTTGTATGTCCAGCTGGGTTATTCGGATTAGGCGTGTGAAATTTACACGGCTGATCCAACATCGACTCATAAGTGTACCTCAGATGGTCCTTCTTTTCTTGCCACTGTTTCTTTTGCTCTGGCGTCCAAGTTTTCTTGCCATCATTTCTTGGTGTCCATTGTCCCCCTCCAGTTTTCTGACGTTGATTGCCTCCTGCTCCGGGCTGATCTTGATTCACAGCTGCAACTGGTTGCGAACTGTACCGGTGATCCGGTCTGTCATCTCTTCTTTTACCTCTGTAATCATTCCTCCGGGATGATCCGGCTCCATCTCTCTGGTAGTACTCCTCATTTGACTCGTTTGACACGAGCCTGGGTTGAGTCGGATCACCCAAAGCATCCGAATCAACAATCCGGATCATCTCTGCCAATGTGGTTGGCATTTTCCTTTGCAACTTCTGCCACAGCTCGCTTGCATATCTGCACCCTTGCGCAAACCACGCTATGGCCTGTGCCTCTATCACACCCTCACACGAGTTTCTCACGGTACACCACCGGGTTAAAAACTCCCGGTCCGTCTCGTTCGGTCTCTGCTTACACATAGCTAGGGTCTGTGGCCTATTTGGGCTCTGATACGTACTTGAGAAATTGCTGATAACCATTTCCTCAAAATCGATCCAGTAGTTAATACATCCGGGTGGAAAATTGTTAGCCATACCCTTGCTGGCCCCTCCAACATCTATGGTACTTATCTCACAGCCCATCTCAAGTTGCCTGTAGCAATTTTCACAGCTGTAGCATAGTTTATCAACCAATCCTCCGGCTTAGTACTGCCGTCATACGTCTTTGTGCGTCTGGGTAACTGGAAGTTAGGTATCGGCAGCTCCTTCATGATCCAGGGACCAAAACACGCAGGACCCGATGGACCTTGACATTCGATCTGTTCTGACCTATATAGTCGATCCAGTTTCAACCTAGCATCATCAGGCATCAAATACCTGCTTCCCAATCTTGACCCTATCACATGATAGTCCGGCCTTGGGTATCCTGCGTTCACCATTTCCGAATCTCCATCGTTATACCGGCCTTTCTCTTGTGGAGCACCTCTCTGTTGCATACCTCGGCCGGCACTTTTCTCTTGCCTTGGTATATTCCGCTGCTGCGGTTGTCCTGCTCCTGTCGAGTTTCGCTATCCGGCATTACCGTTTACAACATTTCCTTGACCGGCATTGCCTTGGTCATGGTTACCTCGGCCAGCTTCACCTCGGCTCACACTTCGTCGATCGTCATTTCCCTGTACTTCTTTTCCTTTCCCCGCCCTTGTCGGGTCGTACGGGACGATCTATTTGTTTCTTCTGGCCGAGGTTACTACCTCTTCTCTCCTAGGACCTCCATGAGGAGACGATGCGGCTCCAGTGGATTTCTCCGAGTTACCCACCGCTGAATGAACGATCTTGGAGGCCCCAGCTCTCTCCAGGTTAGCCCTGAGCAATTCCTCATTTTGCCTGTTTGCGATCCGAACCAACTCATTGACCCTATCTTCCTGTCTCTGACGGCCTTCACCCGTTAGACCCGCTAACTAGGACGCAGCTGCATCCGCTGCCCTAAGGTTCTTAGCCGGGGTACTATACCTCAACAGCCCCACGGACAAACAATTCTCTGACTCCTCAATCCTAGTGTCTCCCTCTTTGTTCATTTCACTCATGAGATTTCTCCCCTTCACTTTTATAGCATCTACTTTATTTTCCTTTGCATACTCACGCAGCATCATGTTCAACGACTGCTGAGCCGCGGCTATCTTTTTCACACCCTCTAGTATTTTTTGCCTAGTTTCCTCTAGCTCGGCCTGCGCCTGAGCCGGATCTACTGCTACTACTACAGGGTTTGCCAAGCTATCCATCGCTTCCCGCAGCACATTCTCAGGCCTCTCTAGTGGAGGACCTCTACCTTTCCTCGGTGCCTTAGGCGTTACCTCTGGATCTGGTGCCGGATCCTTGCTTGCGTCTGCACCAAGCGCAGTCATCATCACCTCAGCACGGTCCGGGGAGCGAGTGATACGCGCCCCATGAACCACGCTAAGGGGTGGCTCCCCTGCGTCGACGACGTGCCGCGGATGGACGCACGACACATCGACAGCAACATAGACCTTGTTCGCGCCAAACTTGACGAAGAGGCCGTTGCGCGGAAGTGGGCATGTGCCAAAGTAGCCAGCGTTGTCGCTGACAAAGTCCAGCACTCCAAAGCGCTGAACGAGCCCGGAGACGATGCGTTCGCCGGTGCCGATGATGTTTCCCGTCCGGATCTTGACCCCTGCTAGCGCCGCTAGCCCCATGGTGGGCGCCAACTGTCGTGGTGGTGTCACAGCAGATGCCATGGATAGGCTAAAGGGGGGGACTAAATGCACTAGGGGAATCTAGGGAGCGATAGTGAGGTGGTTCCACACACAGAAGTTTTATATTTGATTCACTCCCAAGGTTTACAAGTGCTCCTAGAGCTGTATTGGGGAGAGGAGGAAGAAGGGTCTCTCTTACTCTCGTCACTGGCTAACCCGTACAAGACCAACCAGAGATCAACCTGTAGAACCTCACCTCTCTACAGAGGCCCTAGCCCTCCTTATATAGGGGTGGCTAGGTCTCCACTTAGGGCATACGTGGAGGCATATTCCAGGGAATATGCCTCCTCCCAAAATAGTAAGCCGACCAGGTCGCTTTTCCCCGCATCACCAATGCAGAGGCTATGTGAGCCTCTGCGGTGCCTGCGTCAGCCGACATTGGCGTCGTCACCTCTGTCGGCCACACCTTGCTGGTCCTGCCTCTGTCCGCTTCGCTCATGCCGTGCGTACCGGGGCTACTTTTGACCAGCGAGATTCCTTCCTTCTCCTAGAAGCTTGACATGACCCGGATCACAGTTAATCCGGCCAGACCTGTTCCTGCATGAAAGTTAGATACATCTTTCCGACTTACGGCTTAAGTCGGTTGAGACCACATTAGGTGGACGTCCCCTGGTCCAGGTTATTCCGCGATTTGGCCTGCCTTGAGGTGACCCGGCCAGCATCCGCTTTGGCCTTTCCGAACCTCGGCTAACTCGGCCTCTATACCCTAGCGTGACCCTACCCGGGGGTATCCCCCCAACATCTACAAAGGGCTCCCCTAAGCTCGTCTTCCCTCTTGCAAATAGGGCAAAACATGAGGTAACGTAGAAAAAAATGGATCTTCTTGTACAACTGGTTGGTCACGTAAGCTTCTATGGCTGCATACTTCAGGTTTATATCACACAACGGCCACTCGTCCCAGAAATCGTGTCTATCCGTAGGGAAATCTTCCTTCATTTTGTTGTACGACTCATCGAGGATTCTAGTTGCGAGTGATGCCATTCCATCATTCCTTGAGCCCCCTAGGATCTTAACAAGACTCTGAATATCGATCCACTTGTACGCAGGAATTATAATTTCCTCTTGATAAAATTTCGAAAAATCAGTTGTTTTGTCGACAGTGCAGAAAAAAATTCCCTTTTCTACAAGGAACTGGCGCAGTGCTGGACATTTCCTGTCAGTCCTGAAAGTATGTAGTTTGTCATCACCAAAATTTGTAACTACAAATAATTTGTCAATGCAAGATCATCATCTCAATATAATTTTGAAAAGTTTAGTAAATGCAAGATCAAGACTCTCAACATTGTATTGTCATAATTTATTCGGTTTTGCTATTTCTCAGTCGATTGAGACATAGGCAAACCCTAATTTATTTGTTCCTAAATAAAATCCAGTAGTTGCAAGATGAGCAAGTGGATAAAGAACAAGAGGAGAAAACATTAAAAGCGGTTAGCTACAGAGAGCAGATCTACAAACCGGGAGAGGTGGTAGACGAGGACGTGTTTCCGCATGGCCAGTTGAACGACGGCGACTTCACTCCCTTCATATGGGTGCTTTAGGGTGTACTCGAGGTCCAATCCCACAAACTTGTCCTCGTCTATCCCAAGCCAACCCTCGTACATCCCCAGGACACGCACCACTGTCTCCTCCTTGTTGGTGTAGACAATGTCTATCTTCTTATTGTCATGGGTAGTGAAGCTTGTCTCTAGAGTGCGTAAATCTTCCATGGCGGCAAGGAGAAGACGGGAAGAAGAAAGAAGACATGAAGAAGAAGAGTGGTTTCTGCGATGCAGGGGAATGGTGGAACCATCAATGCGCTTTTAAGGTAAGGGTTAACGATTGGTACGGAAGTCCAAGGAGAGACGCGTGGCGGTGGCCGTTCCAGCTTCTGAGTAAACAAAAAATAATTATAACGCCGATACATGCGCCCTGTTTTGTCATGTCAGTACACTGGGTAGGGGGTGGGCAGGGGGTGTTGTCCTATCCACTGTGCCAACGCTGCAAGCCTACGTGACAGCCACCCCGCCTAAGCGACGGGAGCGACATAACGGTGAGAACTGACAGGGGGGCCCAACTTGACGGCCGTTAGCCTGATTTTTTGCATTGAAACGTAAAGTTGAATTCATGCCAAAAAAGACCCTCTGAGTATTTGGCACACCAACTGTAGTCATCCCGGCTGATTTCAGGGAACTTGGGTACCACGTTCCCTGTACACCCCAACTTTCGGGCCACAAAATGATATTCTCTAACTCTTGGTGCATCATGGAGGATGTCAGATGGTAGGATGACTTCTGCTCCATAAACCATGAAGAAAGGTGTCAAGCCGGTGGATCTATTGGGTGTTGTTCTTAAACTCTACAATACAAATGGTAATTCCTCCGCCCAGGCTTCAGCTGCTCTGTGTAGCGGTGCCTCTAAGCATGGCTTGATTCCATGCAGAATTAGTCCATTGGCCCTTTCTACTTGTCCATTTAACTGTGGATGTGACATAGATGCTAGGTCAAGGTGGATACCTTTTTCATGACAGTACTCCTCAACTTCTCCAAGAGATAAGTTTCTCTCGTTGTCGATCATGATGCTATTTGGGAGACCAAATCTCACCACTCGATCCCGAACAAATTTCAGGGTTGTTGCCCCATTGAGCTTTTTAATGGGTTTAGCTTCAATCCATTTTGTAAACTTATCCACTGCTACTAGCAGGTGTGTAAATCCACAAGGTGTTGTTTGCAAAGGACCCACCATGTCCATCCCGCAGACTTCAAATGGCTAAGTTATTGGTATGGTTCACAATTCTTCAGCTAGGACATTTGGTTGTCTTGCATAAAACTGACACCCAAGACATGTTTGCACCAACTTGTCAGCGTCCACCTTGGCAGTTAACCAGTAGAATCCTTGTCGGAAGGCCTTGGCCACCAACTATCGGGGAGCGGCATGATGCCTGCAATCTCTGAGATGTATTTCTCTAAGGATGTCAATACCTTGCTGCTGGGAGATGCATCCTAGGAAAACTCATGTGGTACTTCTTTTGTATAGCTGGCTGATTGCTCAATGCACGGTGCCCAGAAAAGTGTTGGTGCGGTGTTGACGTAGAACTTGTTGGGAACCCCAAGAGGAAGGTATGATGAGCATAGCCGCAAGTTTCCCTCAGTTATGAAACCAAGGTTTAATCGAACCAGTAGGAGCAAGGAAACACCCCAAAGGTGTTACTAGATGAGCCTTCGTAGGGCGCACTACTGGTGCTAGTAGGAACGTGGAGACCTACACAACACAACCACAGAACTTTGGCCCCAACTTGCGATGAGGTTATCAATCTCACCGTGTTTTGCGGAAAACAAAGGATTAAACGTATCGAATGGAAAGAAGTAAAAGTTTGCAGAAAGTAAACACAAAGAAGTAAAAGATTGTAGATTGAATGTAAAAGACAAGGACCGGGATCCATAGTTCACTAGAGGTGGCTCTCCTTAGATAGATAACATGCTGGGTGAACAAATTACAGGGGGGCAATTGACAAACATCGAGAAAGAAATACATGCATATACTAATCATCTTGACTCCTTTGAGACTTGATTAGGCATTAGAACATTATACATAGACCGCCATCCAACTGCATCTATGACTAATAATCCACCTTCAGGTTATCATCCGAACCCCCTCTAGTATTAAGTTGCAAGCAACAGATTATTGCTTTACGAACTGCGTGTAAAGTAAACAATACGATTGTTCTATGAACAAAGGATTGTTGTTTTCTCCCTACTAGCAACAGCACATCTAGTACCATAGAGATTTCTGTCACTTCCCCAGATTACCAGAGGAATGAACCCACTATCGAGCATACATACTAACTCTTGGAGTTGCTAGCATCTACTTGGCCAAGATAGCTACTAACAATGGAAAGCATGCAAGATCACAAATAACAAAGACATGATAGAATCAATAATCAATCTGAAATAGCATCTCAATATCCATTGGATCCTCGCAAACACAACATGTATGAATTACAAATAGATGATCTTGATCATGAACAGAGCTCACAAGATCTAAACATGAAAGCACAAAGGAGGAGAACCAGCCATCTAGCTACTACATGGATCCGTAGTCGAAGGATGAACTACTCACGCATCACACCGGAGGCTTGCATGGTGATGAAGAAGGCCTCCAGGGTGAATTCCCCTCTCCGGTAGGGTGCCAGGAAGAGCTTCAGATCCCTCCCGATCTTGGGATGGAGATGACAGCGGCTACAGACTCTTTCGTGGATTTTTGATCGGGTACTTAGGGTTTATGTCCCGAGGGCATCTTATAGTCGGAAGGGGACGCCGAGGGTACCTGGGCTGGCCACACCACCCCCTGGCGCGGGCCAGGCCTGGCCACGTGGCCAGGTGGTGTGGCCACCCTCTGGCCCCTCTCCGTCTTGTATTCTGGCACTTGATGACATCCGGAAAAATAGGCACTTTGGCTTTTGTCCCGTCCAATTCCGAGAATATTCATTTTCTGACTTTCGTGGAACCAAAAACAGCAGAAAACAGGCAGCTGGCACTGTGGCTCTTGTTAATAGGTTAGTCCAAGAAATCATAAGAAAAGTACTCCAAAGTTGGAAGAAAACACAAGAAAGTGGATAAAACCAAGCATGGAACATCAAAAAATTATAGATATATTTGCAATGTATCATTGGCCATCAATGATGACGTAGCCTTTTGCTCTACATACTATTTGCCGGTTTTTGACTTCGTCGGCGGGCAAAGTTCCGTCTTGTAGACAGTCCATGAACGGTTTTGTCCAAGCCAGAGAGGTCACTGTTACTGAATTAACGAATGCGTCCACTCTATCCTAGTTGTCGGGGTCCGCTCCCTTCACGGATGGTGTTCGTAAATGCTCCAAATATGCCTAGTGGAATAGGTTGGCAAGCTGGTCCAAGTTTTGACAATAGATCTACTGCCTCATTCTCCTACCTTTTGACGTACTTGACTTCGTAGCCACCTTCTGGGAAACCAAGTCAGAATCTCCACATCAAACTATGCGCTTGGTGCGAATTTCCTTGGCTACCCGAAGTGCGTGAATGAGGGCCTCATACTCCGCCATGTTATTGGTAGTGTGGAAGTGGATCTGCAGGACATCTTGTAACTTCTCCCCTGTTGGTGATTGCTGTAATACACCAGCCCCCGAGCCGTTGAGTAGCTTTGATCCGTCAAAGTGCATGACCCAATATTCTAGCTCTGGCACATGAGTGTCTTCTGGCAGTTCTGTCCAATCTGCAATAAAATCCGCCAATGCGTGAGATTTGATAGCGTCGCGTCTCTTGTAGGTGATTTCAAAGGCGGCAAGTTCAGTGCCCCACTTTGCCACTCTCCCTGTATCGTCGCTATTGTTGATGATGTCGGACATCGGAGCATTGCTCACTACTGTAATAGGGTGCTCCTGGAAGTAATGCCTTAGCTTACGTGAAGCAAGGAAAACTCCATAAGCTATCTTATGGTAGTGCGGGTAACGCTGCTTGGATTCCGTCAAGACCTCGCTTACGTAGTAAACTGGTCGCTGGAGTCCATATTCGTGTGTTGGCTCCTTACGCTCCACCACAATGATGATGCTGATTACTCGGTTGGTTGCTGTCATGTAAACTAACATAGGCTCCCTTGATACCAGTGCTGCAAGTATTGGTGCGGAGGAGAGTATTCTCTTCAACTCCTCGAGTGTTGCATCTGCTTTGTCCGTCCATATAAATTTGTCTGCCTTCTTGAGCAACTTGTAGAGCGGAAATGCCTTCTCTCCAAGTCGGCTGATGAACCGGCTTATCGCTACTATGCAGCCCGTGAGCCTTTAGATGCCCTTCAAGCATGTCGAGCGTTTGATGTCTAGGATTACTTTGATTTTCTCCGGGTTTACCTCAATTCCGTGGTGTGAAATTATGGAGCCCAACAATTTGCCATATGGTACCTCGAAGACGCACTTCTTAGGGTTAAGCATCATGTTGTACTTCCGAAGATTGTCGAAGGTTTCCTGCAAGTCAGTGATAAGGTCATTTGATTTGTTTGACATTACTGTGATGTCGTCCACATAAGCGTGTATGTTGTGACCTATTTGGTCATGTAGGGAGCGATGCATCGTCCGCTAGTAATTAGCACCAGCATTTTTCATCCCAAAGGGCATCGTAACGTAATAGTATGTGCCATAAGGTGTGGTGAACGAAGTGGCCAGTTGGTCCGACTTACGCATTTGGTGGTAACCTGAGTAAGCATCAAGAAAACACAGAAGTTCTGAGCCAGCCGTCGAGTCATTGACTTGGTCAATGCGAGGCAAAGCAAATGGATCCTTCGGACACGCTTTGTTCAAGCCAGTGTAATCAACACACATTCTTAATTCTCTGGTTCCCTTTTTGGGGAAAAGTACAGGATTTTCCACCCATCGGGTGTGAATAAATTCTCGGATGAAGCTAGCCTTAAGTAACCTAGCTATATCTTTTCCTATAGCCCTTCGTCTTTCATCACGGAGGAACTCCATGAGTGCGCTTTCCTATTTGGGATCCAGGTCCATGCCAATGGCGGTGGTCTTGGAGGAATCTCCTTCAATAAGTTCCACCTTCTTGGTCTTGATGGCGGCCTTGAATGTGGGTTCGGCAACAGTGATTTGCTTCTTCGAAGCCGGCATCTCTAAGGCATTGACCTGGCTCTGGATCTCCTTGAACTCCTCACCGTAGAGGACAACTTTGGCAAAGGCGGCTTCACTGAGCCCGCACTCCCATGCCTTGGTGAAGATTCTGTCAATGGTGATGATGTCGTTTGGTCTTGGTAGATTGAGCTTGTTATAGACAAAGCATGGCCTTGCAAGGAAGGAGTGGAATAGGTCATGTCCAAAGATGACGTCGTACATGCTCTTTAAGGGCACCACTTCAAAGGTCATGCGTTCTTGGCGGTAATTGTTGACATCACCAAAAGCAACCAGAAGGGTGATGTAGCCCAGGGAATTTGCTTGTCAGCCAGGAAGTACACCATGGAACACAGTTTTGCTCTTCCTTAACTGGGTCTCCATCAAGTTCATCTTGTGTAGTGCATCTAGGTAGATAATGTTGATGCTGCTTCCACTGTCCACGAGGCACTTGGTGAATTCTGTGCCATCAATCAGAGGGTTGATGACCATGGCATACTGGTTCTCTATTGGGATAAGATCTGGATGATCCTTCCTATCCCAAGTGATTGGAATCTCTGACCACTTGACATACTTGGGAACCAGAGGAAGGGTAGCCATTAGTATCCTTAGAGAGGTTCTCTAGGCCTAGACGGTGGGGGTCCCAAGGAAAGTGTGGTAGACTGGAGCCTTCTTCTCGAAGTGTTTTTTCCCTTTGCCCTCGCCCTTGTCGGCGGACTTGGGTTCCATCTCTTCATCCATATCACTTGAATCCTTGGACTCCTCCTCCTTCTTCTTCCCTTTTCCCTTTTCGCGGGGTTTGTTTTTATGACTTCGCTTCTAGCTGGACTTGGGGTCTTCCTTGAGGTCGTTGACAAACTTGCATTGGCGGTTGGTGTGGGTGGCTTTGTCGTTTGTGTCGAGGTGGACTAAACATGACATATTGCGGCACTCTTCGTACGTTTGGGGAATGCGGGGCACTAAGGGTGTAGAATCACTCCTCTACTGACCATGGCTAGCCCCTGGCCACGACCACGTTGTCCGCCTCTGCCTCTGCCAGCGAACATTGTGGTGACCATGTCGCCTTCTTGCTTCTCTTTAGGTGGAGTCTTCCGCTAGTTGTTATTGTTTTTATGGCCTGGGTAGGGATTTCTATTGCCATCAATGATCCACGAGCGTCGTCATCAGCGGTGGTGAATTCACTAGCCATGGCGATAATTCCATTGAGATTGAGCTTGTTGTTTCCTTGCTTGCGCTTGAACGTATGCCGGAGCAAAATCCCCTTCTCCAGACCGTCGATGAAGGCAGCCATAGCGGTTTGTTCGTGCACCCCTGCGCATGCATTTTTCATATCCAGCCAGCGGGAAAGGTAAGCACGAGGGGATTCATCCATTTCCTGTACGCACCGTTGTAGGTCTCTGATAGTGCATCGACATTTGTACGTACCCTCGAAGTTCTTGGTGAACGGTTCATGCATGTCCAACCAATTTCATATTGATTTCTTCGGCAAGTCGTCAATCCATTGTCGGGTAGTGCCGATGAGCATAAGTGGGAGGTACTTGACAATGACATTAGGGTTTCCCCCTGCGATGTGAATCGCTTCACTGTAGTCCTACAACCATGTTGCTGGCCTGGCAGTGCCATCATAGGGCTTGATAGTTTTGTCAATCCGAAGACCCTTGGGGTAGGTTATGGCCCGTATTACTGGTCCAAAAGAACGTGGCCCAAGGTATGGGAACTCCCGTGCTTATTGTATCTTGTCCAATCGTGAACGTGCATCATACGACTCTGGTTGCTTCCCTTTTCCGTCATGGGGAGGAGAGTTGTGGTGAGATCTATGGGATCCACCGTGTCCTCCGCCATGGTGGAGATGGTGGCGGTGGAGGCGATGGGTTAGCCTTCTTGCTGCTCCCTCCATGCGTCTCCTCATGCTTGTCGCGGTTGCTTGTCGGGCGTGGTGCTTTCTTGTAGGATCTGCTCATGTATGCTTCAATGCCGCTGCGCTCTCCGGCATTCCCGGGCTGCTCGCCCTGGTCGCATATAACGATACCGACCTGGGGATGCCTAGGAGGTGGCATGCTTGTGTGGTGGCGCGGCTGTGGTTCTTCGTGATGCCGGGATGGCGAGGGTGGTGGTGATCGTCGAGGGCGAGCCTTTTCTCCGTGGTCGGAAGATATGGTTATGGCATCAGTCCTATTGCGCACATCCCTCCGTCTTTGCTCCATGGAGCTTGTGTGGGATCCCTCATCACGGGGAGATCTTGGGCTTCTGCGGCTGTTCAAGGTTGACTGGAAAACCTCCGGGTTGGACTCAAGCCTCTGCGAGGTGGCCTTTTCCTATTGCTTGCATGCCTTGGCGACAAGGTCGTACATTTGAGCAACTGCTTTTGGTGACCTGTCCTACTCTAGGAGGGTCTTGGTGACGACAATGTTGAGGGCGGGAGTTGGCATTACCTGCCTCACCTCTGAGTCAATGTATGGGGTGGCTTTTTCCGGTTTGTATCCCTCATATCCCAACTTGCGCCAATTGCCAAGTTCTTCGACGACGTGAGCTGGTGCTTTCTTTGCCTTGTGCTTCAGTAGCAACTGCTTGTACTCAGCCTCCATAGCTCTTGCCGCCTTGATAGATTGTTGTGCCCTGGCCATGTCATTGTTCAGCTGAGTGCCCTATTCTGCAATGCACTTGGCCTCCGCTAGGATAGCTGCATGCTTCTCATCGAGCTCCATAATGCTCCGAATATGGGCGACGGTAATGGGCTCAACGAGGAGTGCATCGTATATCGCCTTGTTGGCGGGAGTAACCAATGGGTTGCTAGCTGCAGACGTTGACAGTGGCGGTAGATTTGTTTGCTTGGTAGTACTGGGGCCCATGGTAAGTTCCTATGCCTGCTGTGGGCGGATAGCCGGAGGAGGCATGGCCTTTGCTAGAGCCGGAGCTCGGCGAACTTCTTTGCCGATGCCGCTATGGTAACCGCATGTGTGGGCAGAGCTCTCTCATGTTCCGGTTCCTGTCCATCTTCTTCCATCATGCTCCCGATGGCAACTAGCACCTAGTGGGATGTGTTGGCTTTCTCGGCGCACTCCTCCTTCTCGATCTCCTACTCAATCTCCCTCATAACAACATCGTATTCCTCCGAGCTAGTGTATGAGCCACCGCCATCCATATTGATGTCGGTGTACAGTGCGTCAAGGACGGAGTCAGAGTTGGCTTCAGTGTTGTTGATGGCGGATGTGGAGGGTGATGGAGGTGGGCCATTGTTGTTGCTTCCTCCGGCTTCGGGCCCAGGCATAGCCTGAGTGTTCTCCTCGGCATCCGCGTATTCATTAACGATTGCGGCCATCTCGCCAAGGGTGAGAGGGCATGCGGCCTGCCGTCTTTGGAGGGTATGCCGGAGGAGCATTCCGAGCGTGAGCGCTTCCACAAAGTGGTAGACAAGTTCTTTAGCATGGTCACTGATGTGACTGAGTTCCTGCAGCAAAACAGGGTTATTGCAGTACTTGCAATAGCAAATATTTAAGAGTTTGTCCCGATGGGAGCTCGGAGAACACGACCCTCGCAGCCACGATGTCAATGTGACCACGTACGCACCCAAACTATGGTTTGGAAATAGCCTATTCTATAAGTTGCTAGGATAGATGAATTTAAGATGTTTTGTAATAACTACTAGAATTGGAAGAAAACTAGAACGGAAGTAACACTGAAAAGAGGTGAATGCAATGAAATGAAATATTAATGCTATGAATCCTCAAGTAATGTTGTGTATACCGGTGTGCATGATAAGTGCTTATGGAATAGATATTAACTATAATTGTGGTGGTCCCTCATATACCGCTGTCTCCCACCGTACGTAAGTGGCAACTAGACAACTCAATTGTCCACACCCTCTCCGGACATGTGTCATCCATAAGAGAATAGTGTATTAAGGTAAGAATACCAAATAAGGTAAACCAGAGTAAAGGCATTAAGTTCTATGGACAACCGTACTCCTAAGCAAGTGTGCTAGTCACGAGATATCCCATATGTCAATTTTGGGGTCAAGAAATTCGCAACACTATACCCATCTATATCATGAGTGATCTTAAGGAAATTATGGGCGGTGCATCCTAAGCTGCTATTGCCTCCACAAATTACTTATAGAAAATAGCCTATTAGTTCTACCCACAGACTTGTCAGGCCCATGGAACGAGTAGGGACTAATGATTAGTTTTGTGACACTTCGTGAATCCCTAGTAAATTCCTCAACAATGGATTAGATGTCTCCAATCACTAGAATAATATCATGAATAGAACAATGTAAAGAGAAAGCACAAATATATTAATTAACAAGAACACACCACACTTCAATTAGTCAAATCATCATAACATTAATAAAAGGGGGTTCAAGCCATGTTACAACCCATCACAAAGATCATGATGGGGAATGATGAAGGAGTAGCGGCGATGGAGATGGTGATGATGGCGCGGTGATGGTGGCGTCGGCGTGGTGATGGTGGAATCTTCCTTCTCCTCCTCTTCTTGCTTGGATGGCTTGATGGTGTTGATGGAGATCTAGATCTTGGTGGAGCTGTAGAGGCTATGGAGGCGGCATGGTAGCAGGCCGCCGCCGTGGAGGTGGTAGATGGGATCTATATCTTGTATATGGTTGATGGATGCTTCCTCTTGTGTCCTTCCTCCTTTATATAGGCCTTGAGGGTGCCCTAGGGTTCCCCCAATACCGTCATATGACTTAGGGAAGGTTCTGGAGCTTTTCTGGGGTGAAATCCCATCATTTCCGACCTTTTTTGGCAACTATACGGGCGGAGCTATACGACCAAAAATATAGCTCTAGCCGTATAGTTTCTCGTTAAACTTGCATATGCTTTTAGTATTTTGGCCGCCATTTCTTCATGAAAATTCCATTTTGTGTGTTCTTGGGCTTGTTGAGTTCGTATCGTTGAGGGCTACAACCCTCTGGTCTTGGATATTTATTTTGAGAAGTTGGAAAATTTTACTTTTCCAACCTCCCAAATGGCTAAGTCTGGTCCCTACAGCTCCTCCATATTATGCTCTCTTTTTTCCTTTTGCCTTTGTTTTGTCCATAATCATCATCAACACCTACACACATGTTAAAGACAAGGAAGAGGGATAAAATTCTGACTAAACTACTAAATGTGCAGGGCTCATATTGAATTTAACAAAAACAAGTAATCTTGCATATTAAGCATAGCAATATTTAGATGGAGCATGATGATAGGCAAATGACACAATTTATATTTCTAAAAAAGTGTTGTATATCACAACCATCAACTTCCCCAAGCTATATCTTGCACATCCTCGAGCAAAAGGGATCGATAACTTAATGGATGCGATCTGACTTATCATTGGAAATCAATGCATCATATCCTTGTTTTTCCTGCAAGCTCAAAGTAAGAGAGCACATAATCATACAAGGCAATATAAGATCAGTTATATTATTCTGAACCACTAGAGATTAGTCAAAAACTTCTATGCCCCATGTCAAATTTAATCTAGCTTGCAAGTAAACTTGTGATCCGTCTATACGCACTTTATTGTATTTTGTATTTTTATTTGACAAGGCAAAGGTGAACACGGTTAGTTGTCAATCATAAATAGAAATAGAGTTTTCCAATGCTACCCACTCATGCCATCTATTAAAGTCTCTCAAGTGCAAACTTTGATTTTTGAGCTCATAGAAAATATATATTTTAGTAACAAGACCATGCCAAAAGAGTGGTATATGTTCAATCGAGACTATGCATGCTAGGAAGGACACTCATGACCATTGCCAAGGTTTCCCTTTTCGGTATAATGATTTCTCATAGCGATCAGAGGAGTATTCCAACTTTTGCTTTTAACGCATGCCCATGAGAATACCAATGCATACCCAAATATAGCATTATTGCTACATATGTTGGGGAACACATAGCCAAACTCCAAGAGTTTCCTCTTTTTGGATTGTTTAAAGGCCATCGGAGTTGTTAGCATCCCATGTTGTGCGACAGTGGCGCAAGACACACATAAAGCAATATCTCACTTTGATTTCCAAGACAAAATTTTGGCATATGTAATCTCAAAACTTTGAAACATCATTTCTTATTTGCCAACTCACTCAGTAAGCATCTATTAAGACCATCAATTCTAACACTATGGGGTCGTGCTACTCCATAACCATTCACTTAAGACAATTCTAAATAGTGTCAACTAGCAAGTTTCGAAGAACTTTTTTTTCAAAATGTAGAGAACATGGCAATGTATATTTAGAGGATCACAATATTTTTCACAAGATAGATAAAAGTTGAACAAGGTGTATCAAAGTTATGGCTTGTCTCCTATGGGGCATAACATGAGCAAGTATATCCCTTATATAAATATGAGCAAAATCTCACCTAAGCAAGCATTCAAAAACAGAGAGATACACAATAGCATGAAAACTTTTTTAAGATAAAGAACTTTGCACAAGACTCTACTCATGCAAAACAACCT
Source organism: Avena eriantha (assembly GCA_910589775.1). NCBI lineage: Eukaryota > Viridiplantae > Streptophyta > Magnoliopsida > Poales > Poaceae > Avena > Avena eriantha. The sequence goes on from OU342742.1 coordinate 464,616,927, forward strand.
CCCCAAGCTAAGAACTTTGAGAAGATCATGAAAACAAAAGAGAAAATGCAGTTATCAAAAGAGAGTATAAGAAGTGGTTACCTCCCCAAGCTTAAGTTAAAGCAAGTGTGACACACTTTACCATTGAGGTGCTTTTAACCTCTACTTTGATGGACAAAGAACCTTTGCTTCAATGAATGCTTCACGATCCGGTGTATGCCTTCCTTAAGAACCTGGTAGGAACAAGACTAGAAAGAAGACAAAATATTTTTGTGTTTTTGAACACACGGGTTTACCTCACAAGTGATAAAAATACAAGTCCCACTTAGTCGGTTCATCAACCTAAGCACCACGCTTAAGTCATCAAACTAGTTCTAGAAGAGGCCTCTCCTAGATTGTGATGAGGTGCAAGTGAAACAGGATACGAGACACGAGTGTGCAACCCCTATGTGCTTATTGCAAAAAGTCCGAGTTGAAAGGTTTTACCAGACACTGATTGTTAAAACGTTGAATTGAAGCAACCAAGTGGCTCGCACGAGTGTTTGCACGGTTGACACTACCGTACACGTCGTCACACAAGGTTCAAGTCCATGCAAAAATAACACACAAAATAAAATGCATCGGTTTTGTATACGAACATAGTTTGTTTACCCCACCAATAAAAGGAAAATAATAGGAAAACATGAACTTCTATAGAGAATTACAATCTAGGAAGTTTCTTAGGAGAAAGTATATCGAAACTTTGATACCGGGGTTACCTTCCCATAGCGATTTTGTGGCCATACCAACTATACGGGCGCAACTATACGGCCGGAATAATGTGTTCCCACCGTATAGTTGGCCAACTGTCAAAAATTTAGGGTTGCCTACTAACGGCGCAGATATACGGGCGCAACTATACGGCCAGAACAAAATGTTCCCGCCGTATAGTTGGTCGTCAAACTGTCTGTCCCTGGGAAAGAAAATATACAACAGCATAGATATCTATAAGACCGGAATACGACCGGAATTTTTATCCCCGCCGTATAGTTAGTCGTTAAACTCTCAGTATATTAGAAAAGAATTTGTACGGAGGCACCGATATCTATACGACTAGAGCTATATGACCGGAATATTTTTATTCCCGCCGTATAGTTGGTCGTTAAACTCTCAGTACATATGAAAGAAAAATTTCGATGACAAAGATATCTATACGACCGGAATTTTTATTCCCGCCGTATAGTTGGTCGTTAAACTCTCTGCATGCGTCAAAAAAAATTTGTTTCTTTGAAAATTATTTATTTTCCTGTAACTTAGTGATATACCTTGTTTATGATAGAAAATGGATAGTTAAAATTATCGACCAACAACAGCATGTATATAACAGGATTGAAGTACAACCGAGTTTATGCAACACATAATATAATGACAATAAATTCTACCTTTTGAAAACTTCAACAAGATTACTCTAATAGCAAGACATGTGAAGAATAAAAGTGCCAATGCAACATGAATGCAACTAGACTCAAGACACAAAACTAAGAAAGACGCCTAATGACTTCCGGGTTGCCTCCCGGGAAGCGCTCTCTTTAAAGCCATAAAGCCAGGCTAGGATGCTCCATACATTACCCACCTGGATCCCAAGGGATATCGACTCGAGGTGAGGTTATACATACCAACTTGGAGCATCTTAAAGTAGAGTTCGGTCGGAGTCGTACCCGCTTACGATGCATCAGCATCATGTAGATGAACAAGTTCTCGCTTTCAAGCTTGGTGAACAGCCTCCGTTTATAGCTGTAATGAGAGTATTTGAGATTCGTATAAAATTCTTAAATCTTTACCTTGGTTACCTGTATAGGGGAACACTTCATAGTATTCTTCCTTCATAGCAGGGAGTTCAGGACCCTGCATGTTAGCATAGCAAGGTTCTATCTCTAGTTCATTATTATTAATGCTCTCCATATGAGTGTCTAGGCACAAGGCCTCCGCAGAAGAATTATCAATAATTTTAGCATCATAAAAATCACTACTAGAGTGAGAGGCATCACAAACAAAAGTTGTAGTGTGACTCTCTTTGTCAACCTCACCTTTTTGTTCCTCCTTTTCATTGACTAGTGTTTTAATAGCAATTATAGAATCAAAAGTAGATGTCGAAGGTGTGAGCTGGTGATCAATCCGTTCTTCCTCCTTGTGCTCCTTTTCCTCCCCACTTAAATTATTTTCACAAAATAGGAATATGAGGTATACTAAATTAAAAACTCCCTCAAGTGCTTCACTTTCAACATCAATACTTCCTAGTCTAAATACCATTTTAGATGCACCTTTGAAAAGAATGTATTCTAGTACTTCCAAACTAGCATAGGATTTATCTCTATTATAATTTGCTAGAGTAGGATTGTTGGAATACTTACATTGAAAATTAAAGTGGTCATCTGTTATACAAATTGTGCACTAAGATCCACCATTAGCACGCAACCATAATGAATGCCCTTCCAATTGATCTAGCAATTTCTTTATCAGCTCATGTCTAGCAACCAAGCTGGATGAACTTGAATCATTTATCTCCTCCAATGCTTGAATTATCTCTTGAACAAAATTTATCTTAGAAGACATGATTAGTAGCAACAGTTTTTATAAATTTTTGGTTTTGTAATTTTTTATGTTTTCAATATAAAAGAAAGAAGTAATATAATAGAAAAAAATGGAAATAAACTATGTGCGAGTAGATAACCAGACGCTTTTCTCCCCGGCAACTGCGGCAATTTGATATGACTAAGTTCCTGCACCAAAACAGGGTTATTGCAGTACTTGCAACAACAAATATTTAAGAGTTTGTCCCGATGGGAGCTCGGCGAACATGACCCTCACAACCGTGTTGTCAATGCGACCACGTACGCACCCAAATTGTGGTTTGAAAATAGCCTATTCTATAAGTTGCTAGGATAGATGAATTTAAGATGTTTTGTAATAACTACTACTAGAACTGGAAGAAAACTAGAACGAAAGTAACACTAAAAACAGGTGAATCCAATGAGATGAAATATTAATGCTATTTCCGTGAATCCGTAAATCCAATGAGGACCATGGAACGAGTGGAGACTAATGATAAGTTTTGTGACACTCCGTGAATCCCTAGTAAATTCCTCAACAATGGATTGGACGTCTCCAATCACTAGAATAATTTCATGAATAGAACAATGTAAAGAGAAAGCACAAACATATTAATTAACAAGAACACACCACACTTCAATTACTCAAATCATCATAACATTAATAAAAGGGGGTTCAAGCCATGTTACAACCCATCACAATGATCATGATGGGGAATGGTGAAGGAGTAGCAGCGACGGAGATGGTGATGATGGCATGGTGATGGTGGCGTCCTCCTTCTCCTCCTCTTCTTGCTTGGATGGCTTGATGGTGTTGATGGAGATCTAGATCTTGGTGGAGCTGTAGAGGCTATAGAGGCGGCATGGCAGCAGGGCGCACTTTGGAGGAGGTAGATGGGATCTGATCTTGTATATGGTCGATGGATGCTTCCTCTTGGGTCCTCCCTCCTTTATATAGGCCTTGGGAGTGCCCTAGGATTCCCCCGATACCGTCATCTGACTTAGGGAAGGTTTCTAGAGCTTTTCTGGGGCGAAATCCCGTTGTTTCCGACCTTTTTTGGCAACTATACGAGCGGATCTATACGACCAAAAATATAGCTCCGGCCGTATAGTTGCTCGTTAAACTTGCGGATGCTTTTAGTATTTTCACCACCATTTTTTCATACGAACTCCGTTTTGGGTGTTCTTGGGCTTGTTGACTTCATATAGTTGAGGGCTACAACCCTGTGGTCTTGGATCTTTATTTTGAGAAGTTGGAAAATTTGACTTTTCCAACCTCTCAAATGGCTAAGTATGGTCCCTACAGCTCCTCCTTACTATGCTCTCTTTGTTCCTTTTGCCTTTGTTTTGTCCATAATCATAATCAACACCTACGCACATGTCAAAGACAAGGAAGAGGGATAAAATTCTACCTAAACAACTAAATGTGCAGGGCTCATATTGGATTTAACAAAAACAAGTAATCATGCATATTAAGCATAGTAATATTTAGATGGAGCATGATCTGATAGGCAAATGACACAATTTATATTTCTAAAAAGTGGTGTATATCACAGCCATCAACTTCCCCAAGCTATATCTTGCTCATCCTCGAGCAAAAGGGATCGATAACTTAATGGATGCGATCTACATCTTGGGGTCAAGCAATTCGCAACACTATACCTATCTATATCATGAGTGATCTTAAGGGAATTCTGGGCGGTGCATCCTAAGCTGTTGCTGCCTCCACAAATCACTTATAGCAAATAACCTATTAGTTCTACCCACAGACTTGTCAGGCCCATGGAACGAGTAGAGACTAATGATAAGTTTTGTGACACTTCGTGAATCCCCAGTAAATTCCTCAACAATGGATTGGATGTCTCCAATCACTAGAATAATATCATGAATAGAACAATGTAAAGAGAAAGCACAAACATATTAATTAACAAGAGCACACCACACTTCAATTACTCAAATCATCATAACATTAATAAAAGGGGGTTCAAGCCATGTTACAACCCATCACAAAGATCATGATGGGGAATGATGAAGGAGTAGCGGCGATGGAGATGGTGATGATGGCGCGGTGATGGTGGCGTCGGCGTGGTGATGGTGGAATCTTCCTTCTCCTCCTCTTCTTGCTTGGATGGCTTGATGGTGTTGATGGAGATCTAGATCTTGGTGGAGCTGTAGAGGCTATGGAGGCGGCATGGTAGCAGGGCGCTGCCGTGGAGGCGGTAGATGGGATCTAGATCTTGTATATGGTTGATGGATGCTTCCTCTTGGGTCCTTCCTCCTTTATATAGGCCTTGAGGTGCCCTAGGGTTCCCCCAATACCGTCATATGACTTAAGGAAGGTTCTGGAGCTTTTCTGGGGTGAAATCCCGTCGTTTCCGACCTTTTTTGGCAACTATACGGGCGGAGCTATATGACCAAAAATATAGCTCCGGCCGTATAGTTGCTCGTTAAACTTGCATATGCTTTTAGTATTTTGGCTGCCATTTCTTCATGAAAACTCCATTTTGTGTGTTCTTGGGCTTGTTGAGTTCGTATCGTTGAGGGCTGCAACCCTATGTTGTTGGATATTTATTTTGAGAAGTTGGAAAATTTGACTTTTCCAACCTCTCAAATGGCTAAGTCTGGTCGCTATAGCTTCTCCATATTATGCTCTCTTTGTTCCTTTTGCCTTTTATTTGTCCATAATCATCATCAACACCTACACACATGTCAAAGACAAGGAAGAGGGATAAAATTCTAACTAAACTACTAAATGTGCAGGGCTCATATTGAATTTAACAAAAACAAGTAAGCACGCATATTAAGCATAACAATATTTAGATGGAGCATGATATGATAGGCAAATGACACGATTTATATTGCTAAAATGTGTTGTATATCACAGCCATCAGTCACCTCCAGGCTTTCTCTTACCCTCATCCATCTGTTAAGGTATTCACGGGGGGATTCCCCTTCCCTCCGAACACATCTGGCCAGATCGAAGATGGTCACAATGCCGACAAAGTGTGACCTTCGCATCTCTAACACTCAGGGAAGCCAAAAGCAGGTTTTCGGGGTCCTTCCACCATTATATCCTACAAAGGGGCAGTTTGGGTGGGCCTTGAATTTTCCTGATCTGAGCCACCATACTCTAGAGAGAGGTACGGCCCAGATTTTTGCGCAAACGTATCGTGCCCGTAGGCGGTCCGTGCGGGCCTTGATGAGTTTCCAACTTCCTGGGAGCTGGGACCCGAGTCAGTTTTGCCGATGAAGATGTGGATGTCCCCGACAGGGACGACGAGGCAATGCGTAGGGTTTGTCTTCGCCGGGATCCAAAATTCGTCGGGAGGGATGATCGCGACGTTGTTGGAGAAGAGGGTGCGCCCAATGGCCATTGTGTCACTGATTCCCGTGAAGAGCTTGGACCTTGCCCGATGTAGATCTCGAAGCGCGTCTTGCCCCATGGTGGGAGCCAACTGTCGTGGTATTGCCAACAAGTACACCATGGAGGGGTCCTCACAAAGCGTGTTTAGAGATGTGGGGTAAGGCGGAGAGTTGGCGGGTACGAGGTAACATAGCTTACCCAGGTTCAAGTCCCACAATGGTGGCGGAACTCTACTCCTGCTATAAATCACTATATTGGCAATACACCGAGTTACAGAGATTGGTTCACTATGCGAGGGTGTTGTGTATCGTATCTGACGTTGTTCCCTAAAGGCTCCCACATGTCCGGCTTATAAAGGCACCAGAACATGGGGTTATAGAGAAAGGACCTTGCCGGACAAGGTAAAGAGTCCTACACTAATACGAACTAGTCTTCTGTTTCTTGTCCTCCAAGGCTCCGAGTACGTCGGGGACTCCTACGTAGCCTTCCTTCATCCGACATGGGCCTTCCTTCTGGATCCGTCTAACTGGGTTGCCCAGCAGACCATGCTACCAACTATGGGCCACCCGTGTTAGCCGGATTAGAGAAATTCTATGGTGATACCCATTTAGCATATCCCCAACAACGGGTTATTCTAGTCTTATATTGGCTCCATTTAAATTTGTGTAGCAAACCGATGCCATGTTTTTGTCTTTTTAAGCCAACATTTAAATTGTGGGGTATCTAAACAACATGAACCTTAAAATTAATTGTCGGGACCTCGATTCTGCTTAATATTGCCTAGTTGCATCGCATCTTTGCCACGTCATGCATCATACATGCATCACACCCGATCTTCTTCCATAGTATTAGATAGTGCATATGGTATGTCTTTTAGTGGTTTGTTCTTCACAGATTAGGCCATTGAGTGGATGCGAGTATCGACAAGTTCTTCGGATAATGTACCTTCGGCAATGTTTCTCATGCAAGCAATCTCCCCCTTTCTACCTATTTTGCATTTATAGTCTTTATTTCCTCCTGTGATATATTGCTATCCGTGTTGCAATGCTTGGACACATTTATGTGCACCATTTATATTCCTTGTAGCCTCTATATTTCCTTGGACACATCCTATTGCCTGTTGTTTGATAGACAGTGGGCTTTATGAGTCGTAGTTGCTTGCTCAGGTGCTGCTTCGCATCATCGATGTTCCACCGTTGTTTGGAGGTTGGCACATGCTTACTGGTGGAGATGATTGTGACTTTAATTTCAACTTGATAATTAAAATGCTGGGAATAGATATAACTAATGCAGAGGCATCAGTGGGCAATAGCTGTTATTTTGTTCTTCCATGCTTACTTGTGTCCCATAGGCCCCGAATACTTGATACCTGTTCTTCGATATCGCACTATCCACATGTGGGAGACTCTATGGATCCCCCTTCGCCTGAGCCTAATTCTCATCTTATTTCTTGGGGCCACAAACTAGTTTGGGGTGTTATTACTATCCTGTACTTATGTCATGCTTTACTGCTTTATTTATGATTGCGCAAGGAGTGCCTGTACTATTTAGGAATGCAGAATGTTTTCACGGTATCAACAAGGCCAGTCACACTTTCGGATTCCCAGTCATTAATAGCCATTTTCGCAAACCCTGGGTCTGTCTAGGAGCCGGCCAACTTCGTTGAAGGTAGCTTATTGGGGTAGCCCCTGAAATAATTTTTGAATCCTATGAATGCATTGTCGTGAGTCCTCATTGCTTTTTATTTGCAACTTCCCGAGGTTGATCGTGCGTGTGTTGCTATTTGTGCACCCCTGTAGGGTAAATCTTTTCGAAAAGCCGTGTTATGGACTACTTGGAGCACAGTGTCTCAACCATAGACAACTATAACTAAAGTAGTGCTATAAATTTGACTTTGGCATGACTAGTAATTAGCTCCACTATAATGGAATGGATAATAAAAGTGCCAACAACTGATGGAACTGGGGTGTCTGATGCTATCGATATCTGACTAGTAATTATTGCAACTATAACGAACAAGTTAATTAAAAGTTCCAACAGCTTGTGATATTGGAAAGTCTTATGCCATCTATATTTGACTAGTAAGTACTGCAACTATAATTGAAGGATCAATAAAACTACCAACTGTGTGAGTTCCTCAAGATGACTTCCTCATTTGGTCTCGAGGGGGAAATAACAGGATGGGTATGTTTGGTGTTAGTATCAGTTTGGTTCCCAATAGGTCTTTCTTATCCCTGTCTGATAGCCGCAAGTTGTATCGAGTCCCTATAGGTTATTTAGTGCATGCTTTGCTGCCACTTTAGTCCATCATACATATGTAGGCGAGAGCCGCTGAATTCAATACTCGCCGTGTACTGACTACTCCCTTCTTCCTTTGCCCTTTGTCGGCACCCCTTTTGTTTAACAGGTATGAGTTCGATGTCGTTAGAAGGGTTCCACTTTCGGCTTGGCCTGGGCAGGGTAATGGATCCCATTGCTTATTCTTTAGGGCTCTTAGCTCAATTTGCTTCTTATCCATACTTGGATGTTGTATCGTTTTCAAGGTGATTTGGATCTTTGTACTGTATATATGTAATCTTGACTCGTTGAGTCATTGTTATATATATATATATATATATGTTTCGTGGGTTCCATCGTGGACTATTGTGTAATGCTATTACTTTGTTTTCCACTCGCACGCAAGTTCCTGGTGGGCATCTTTGAATCGTTTCTATGCGGGTTTGGCGGGAATTGCTGAAACCTACACATGACCGATTCAAGGGTGTTACACACTTGAACTTAGGCTACTAGACGGTGAGTTCACTTGTGAGCCGCTCTATAGGTCCCTTGTGGAGTGGCCATAGGGCAATGTATTTCCTGTAGGCTCCTCGAGGACGAAACTGTAGGTTCAACATGAGCGTAGGAACCTAGAGGGTGAGTGCCCTCGTGAGCCACCCCGTAGGTCCCTTGTGGATGGGCCATAGGGCAATATATTCCATATAGGCTCCTCGAGGAGGAAACCATAGGTTCAACATGAAATTGGGCTGCTAGAGTGTGAGTGCCCTCGTGAGGCGCCCTGTACGTCCCTAGTGGAGGGGCCATAGAGAAATGTATTCCCTGTAGGCTCCTCGAGGAGGAATATGTAGGGTCAACATGAATTTAGGCTACTAGAATGTGAGTGACCTCGTGATCTGCCCCTAGGTCCCTAGTGGAGGACGTGTAGGGTAATGTATTCCCTATAGGCTCCTCGAGGAAGAAACTGTAGGTTCAACATGAACTTAGAATGCTAGAAGGTGACTGCCATCACGTGACTTCCCATGGCTCCCTGGGGGAGGGTCCATAGGGCAATCTATTTCCTGTAGGCTCCTCGAGGAGGAAACCGTAGGTGCAACATAAACTTAAGCTACTAGAGGGTGAGTGCCCTCGTGAGCCGCCACGTAGGTCCATGGTGGAGGGGCCGTAGGCTAATGTATTTGATGTAGGCTCCTCGAGGAGGAAACCGCAACATGACCTTAGGCTGCTAGAGGGTGAGTGCCCTTGTGAGCCTTCCCATAGTTCCCTGGTGGAGGGGCCATTAGGCAATGTATTCCCTATAGGCTCCTCGAAGAGGAAACCATAGGCTCAACATGTACTTAGGCTGCTAGAGGGTGAGTGCCCTCGTGAGACGCCCCGTATGTACCTTATGGAGGAGATCATAGAGCAATGTTTTCCCTGTAGGCTCCTCGACTAGGAAACTGCAGGTTCAACATCAACTTAGGCTGCAAGCGGGTGAGTGCCCTCGTGAGCCGCCCCATAGGTCCCTTGTGGAGGGGCCGTAGGGCAATATATTCCCTGTAGGCTCCTCAAGGAGGAAACCATAGGTTCAACATGAGGTGGCTTCTAGAGGGTGAGTTCCCACGTGAGCCGCTCCATATGTCCCTTGTGGTGGAGGTCGTAGGGCAATAGTTCCCTGTAGGCTCCCTGAGGAGGAAACCTTAGGTTCAACATGAACTTAGGCTGCTAGAGGGTGAGTGACCTCGTGAGCTGCCCCGTAGGTCCCTTGTGGAGGGCTTGTAGGGCAATGTGTTCCATGTAAGCTCCTCGAGGAGGAAAACATAGGTTCGACATGAGCGTAGTCTACAAGAGGTTTAGTGTGCTCGTGAGCCGGCCTGTAGGTCCCTTGTGGAGGGGTCGTAGGGAAATATATTCCCTGTAGGATCGTTGTGGAGGAAACCGTAAGTTCCACATGAACTTACGCTTCTAGCGGGTGAGTGCCCTCATGAGCTGCCTCGTAGGTCCCTGGTGGAGGGGCCATAGGGCAATGTATTCCCTGTAGGCTCCTCGAGGAGGCCATAGGTTCCACATGAACTTAGGTTGCTAGTTGGTGAGTGCCCTCGTGAGCCGCCACGTAGGTCCCTGGTGGTTGGGCCGTAGGGAAATGTATTCCCTGTTGGCTCCTCTAGGAGGAATCGTAGATTCAACATGAACTTAGGCTAATAGAGGGTGAGTGCCCTCATGAGCTACCTCGTAGTTCCCTTGTGGAGGAGACCGTAGAGAAAAGTTTTCCCTGTAGGCTCCTCGACTAGGACATCGTAAGTTCAACATGAACTTAGGCTGCTAGAGGGTGAGTGCCCTCGTGAGCTAAGTAGGTCCCTTGTGGAAAGGCCGTAGGGCAATGTATTCCCTGTGGGCTCCTCGAGTTGGAAATTGTAGGTTCACCATGAGCGTAGGCTCCTAGAGGGTGAGTGCCCGCGTGAGCCACCCTATTGGTCCCTTGTGGAGGGGTCATACGGCAATATATTCCATGTAGGCTCCTCGAGGAGGAAACTGTAAGTTCCGCATGAACTTAAGCTGCTAGAGGGTGAGTGCCCTCGTGAGCCACCCTGTAGGTTCCTTGTGGAGGTGCTGTAGGGAAATGTATTCCATGTAGGCACATCGAGGAGGAAACCTTAGGTTCCAAATGAACTTACGCTGCTAGAGGGTGAGTGCCCCCGTGAGCTACCCCGTAGGTCCCTGGTGGAGGGGCCGTAGGGCAATGTATTCCTTGTAGGCTCCTCGAGGAGGAATCCGTAGAGTCAACATGAACTTAGGTTGCTAGAGGGTGAGTGCCCTCGTGATCTAGCCCATATGTCCCTAGTGGAGGAGACGTAGGGTAATGTATTCCCTATAGGCTCCTTTAGGAGGAAACCATAAGTTCAACATGAACTTAGGCTGCTAGAGGGTGACTGGCCTCGTGAGCCGCCCAGTAGGTCCCTGGGGAGGGGCCGTAGGGAAATCTATTTCCTGTAGGCTCCTCTAGGAGGACACCATAGGTTCAACATGAACTTAGGCTGCTAGAGGGTGAGTGACCTCATGAGTCGCCACATAGGTACCTGGTGGAGGGGATGTAGGTCAATGTATTCCCTGTAGGCTCCACGATGAGGAAATCGTAGGTTCAACATGAACTTAGGCTGTAAGAGGGTGAGTGCCCTCGTGAGCCACCTCATAGGTCCCTGGTGGAGGGGCCATAGGGGAAATGTATTCGTCGTAGGCTCCTTGAGGAGGAAACCATAGGTTCAACAAGTACTTAGGCTGCTAGAGGGTGAGCACCCTCGTGATCCACCCTGTAGGTCCCTGGTGGAGGAGATCGAAGAGCAATGTTGTAGCATCCCGGATAAAAACAACTACTAGAAAATCGCGTGTTGTTCTTATTTTATGCATCGTCATGATAGCATGCTCATGTCATCGTGCCACATTGCCTTTGAGTATTTTCATGTCTGCATGCATATGTTTGTCTAAACTATTTTCTAAAAGCCAAATTTTATTTTCTAAATATCCCGCCCATCTTTATTTCAAATCAAAACCCCGTATATTTTGGATCGTTGGTTTGCTAAAAACTATTTGCAAATGTCTTTAAAAATAATAAAAATAAAAATATTTTGTCCAGAGGCAGTCCAGCCGATCAGGCCAGTGACCCAACTGGCCAAACCGCCTACCACCCGGCCCGATAGAAACCCTAATCCCTACTTAATCCCAAACCCTAGACTACCCTGAAACCCTAACCCGAGAACTACCCCAACTCGTCGCCGCCACAGAGCGGCAGCACAACACATGCTACCCAGCCCGCTCCTCACCAACCGCGCATGCCCTAGTCACGCTTCGCATCGTGATCCTACCACGATCGACACGATACATACCCCCGCAAACCTCCTCGCCACATCATTCCCTACCCGCCTGCGTACGCAACTCCCGCTCCCCTAGCCCACCACTCCCTCACGATCCAACCACGCGAGTGCAACCAGCTCCACTCACATGTTGCTCTCACCCGGTCCCACCCTGACGCTCCTCTCGTTGCGACTCACCCCTTGTCTCCGTCACCCACCTACCGCGAATCCCCTTCCCTTGATCCTCTCTTCCCCGCGAGGCACCACCGCCGGCCATCCTCCGCCCCACCTCAAGCTCCCGAGCTGCCGCACACCCATGGCCCTCCCTGCAGCACCGCTCGGCGCCGTCGCGAGCTCGTCTCTCCGCATCGCCGCTGTGTGCGCCACCGCCATGGGCGCCCTCTCCCTCGCCATGGCCCTATCCCGAGCTTCCTCCCGAAACTGTCGAGCTGCCCTCCGCCGGAGCCGTCCCGCCCCTGCAGCAAGCCCGACGCTGCTGCCCTAACTCACTATAAGTACTAATAACTGGACTATTACATGGGCTGCCCAACTTGTGGCCTGCAAGCCAGCCTGGTAGACGCTTGTTCTTCGTGGTCCTCGGGGACCAGTGGTACGTCGATGGCGGTAGTGGCTTGGCCGCTGACATCCCCTCCCTCTTGAGAACCTGCTTGCCCCAAGCATGTGCGCGTGGAAACTTCTGCTTCAGTGAATCTAGATCTTCTCAGGTCGCTTCTGCTGTGGTGGCTCCACTCCACTGCACGAGACCTTGAACGACAGTCGCCGGCCCTTGCGGTTGGACTCGACGCTGCAACACCAGCACCGGAATTTGATGAGCAGCATCAAGATGGGGAAGATGCGGAAGTACCTATTGCCCTGGAGATAAGCATTTCTTCAATTGAGATACGTGGAATACAGGGTGAATCCGGCTCGAATCTGGAAGATCCAACTTGTAAGCCACTTCGCCAACCCGCTGCAAGATGCGGTATGGTCCGAAGAACTTGAAGGAAAGCTTGTGATTGGCACGGCGCACGATAGATGACTGAATATAAGGCTAAAGTTTAAGGAATACTGTGTCGCCAACAACGAAGCTTCTCTCTGACCTCTTCTTGTCTGCCTGATGATTCATACGCTGCTGCATGCGGAGGAGGTGTTGCTGGACAGAGTCGAGTACCAACTGCCTCTCAGTAAGCCAAGTCTGAATATCCCCAGAAGCTATGTGATCAGATGCTGAGACACCAAAATACCGAGGCTGTCTGCCATACAGAACCTCAAAAGGTGATTTGCCCAATGAAGAATGCTAGTTCGTGTTCTACCAAAACTCACAAAGAGATATCCACTTCGACCAATGATTGGGATGGGCACTGATGAAGCATCGCAAGAAGCATTCAATAGACTGGTTGACCCTTTCAGTTTGGCCATCAGTCTCCGGATGATAGGCTATGCTCATTCTTAGCTCTGTCCTAGTCAATTTGAACACCGCATGCCAAAATTGACTGGTGAAGATAGGGTCCCGGTCAGAAACCAAAGCTTTAGGCATGCTGTGGAGTTTGTAAATATTGTCAACGAACAGTTCTGCCACTTTGCTTGTTGTATAAGGGTGCCGCAATGGTATGTAGTGAGCTTATTTTGTCAATTTATCCACGACCACGAGCAAGCCGTTGAATTGTTTGGATTGCGGCAGGCCATTGATGAAGTCCATTGTCGCCATTTCCCATGGTTCGGAGGGAACAGGTAGTGGCTGGAGCAAGCCTGGCGAACGCACCCTTTAAGGTTTCGCTTGCTAGCAAGTGAGGTAAGTGCGAACAAATTCTCTGACAGCAGACTTCATACCAGGCCATTTGAACAAGGCTATCAGGCGGCGGTATGTGACAGGGAACCCTGAGTGGCCCCCTATTGGACTATCGGGGAAGGCAGCAATTATCTATTTCTGTAGGGTTTCATCAGCACCAACCCAGATGCGTTTTTATGTATCTAATGATGTCGGCACTAAGAGTATGGTTGGTATCAGAAGAAGGAGCAACTGCTAATTGTTGAAGCAGTTTCTAGGCATGGGGGTCAGAAGCATAGCTGGCAATCACCTGTTCCAACCAAACGGGTTGCACCTCTGTCAGAGCAAAGGCTTGCGAGGCTTGAGGATTTTGGCATGAGAGGGCGTCCGCTTCACCATTCAGAATCCCTTTTTTGTACAGCACCTTGAATTGAAGGCCCATCATCTTGGTGAGAGCTTTCTGTTGCCACTCAATGTGCACTCATTGATCCTATAAATGGATCAAGCTCTTGTGATCTGTTTTAATCAAGAATTCCCCCAGCTATAGGTACTGGCGCCATTGCTGAACTACTAACAAGATCGCCAAATACTCTTTCTCATAGACAGACAGACCACGGTTGCGGATGCTGAGAGACCTGCTGACATACGCAAGGGGGTGCCCACGCTGGGACAGGACAACGCCAATCCCTGTGTCGCATGCATCTGTCTCCATGACAAACTGGGCCGTGAAATCAGGGAGGGCCAAGACTGGAGCTGTAACCAAGGCTGTTTTCAGAGTATCGAAAGCTATTTGCTCTGTGTTAGTCTAGATGAACAATGCTCCCTTCTTAAGCAGGGCTGTCAATGGTTGACTGACAATTGCATAATGGCGGATGAACTTGCGATAGTAGCCAGTTATACCGAGAAATCCTCGCAATTCCTTTAGATTTGATGGAATAACCCAATTTGTGATTCTGGCAATCTTGGTGTCATCAGTGGTGACCCCATCTCCTGATATAACATGCCCCAGATAAGCAATTTTCCGTTGTGCAAACTCACACTTCGACGGCTTCACTTGCCACTTTTCCAGATGAAGTATGTCCAGCACGGCTGCATTGTGTTGCAAGTGTTCGTCATACTTTGCGCTATAGATCAGGATGTCGTCAAAGAAGATGAGTGTGAATTTGCAAAGGACTGGTGCCAGAGACGCATTCATCGCGTGGAGGAAGGTATCAGGGGCGCCCGTCAGCCCGAATGCCATGACGTGGAATTCAAAATTCCCAGTGTGTGTCTGGAAGGCGGTTTTGAATTCCTCCCTAGGGGCTAGCCTGATCTGGTGATATCCGGCTCAGAGATCGAGTTTGGAAAACCACTTCGCCCCCGAGAGTTTGTCGAGCAGCTCGTCAATTACTGGAACTGGGTACTTCCCTTTGACCATAAGGGCATTGAGGTGGCGATAATCGACCACGAGCCTCCAAATTTTGTCAGCCTTCTTCACGAGAATCACTGGCGATGTAAACGGACTGCTGCTGTGTGTAATAATCCCCTTAGCAAGTAATTCTTGAATTTGCCGTTCGATTTCAGATTTCATGGCTAGTGCAACGCGGTATGGCTGCATGGAAACTGGCCTTGCTCCAGGAATCAACGGTATCTGGTGGTCGTACTGCCGTCTAGGCGACAACTCCTGAGGTTCATCAAAGACTGACGAGAATTGGTTCAGCAAAGTCTGAATGTCAGCTCGCTGTTCTGTGCTCTTAGCAGTTTCCTCCTGCTGGACAACATGAAGCTCAATCAGTGCATGGGTGATCCCTTCTGCATCTTTAGCATGTAACACCACGAGTTCACCCTGCTCCTGGAACGCTATCCATTGTTGCGACCAGTGCGTCAACATGGGACTATGTTTCGCCAGCCAGTCTAAGCCAATAATACCATCATAGCTGTTCAATTCGAGAACCCTGAATGTATCGATGAATTGCGAGCCCTGTGATGTCCATTGCAACGCTGCTAACTGTTCTGTAGACGACAGAATTTTTGCACCTGCTATCTGCACCTGTACTGGTACTGGTGACCGCTGCACGTCGACTAGCTGTCCAGCTATTGCCTGATCTAGGAAGCATGAAGAGCCACCAGAATCAATTAAGAACAAGAGTTCATGTCCTTGTATGTCCACTTAGATTTTCATGGATTTCACGGAGCTTGTTGTAATGTTGGATGCTGCAAGGGAAAGCATCATCATATGCGGTTGTTGCTGTGGAGCAGCTCCCTCTTCCTCACTGTCAGAAACTTCACTATGTTCTGGTTCCTGAAAGCAGTCGAGCATTTCTTGCACAATGTGTAGCTGAATGGATTTATTGCAGATATGTTCTCTCCCCCATTTCTCACCACAAAGGAAACAGAGTCCTCTTGATTTTCTGTAGTTCCTCAAGCTAGACCAACGATCCTCCGAACTGTACTTGTTGGGTTCAGATTGCCTCTTCTCTTCAACAGTCTTAGACACCCATTTTGCTGGAGGTGGTGGTGGGGGTGGAGGTTGGAATTGGCTTGTCTGCTGCTAGAACTGGCATGTCTGTTGCTGGAACTGGTGGCGCCGAGAAGATGGACTGTAACTAGGCCTAGTTGGAACAGGCTCCATTCCGTCAGCTAGCTCTTTGTACATCAACGCTAGGGACAATGTAGTGTCCAGATCAGCAGGCTGTTGTAGCGCTACCAGGACATGCACAGCTGGTTTCAGTCCATCCAGAAACCTCTTGAGATAGTCGAGGGGATCTTGCTGTGACTCATATGTTGAGATGAGGTCAATCAAATCAGAGAATCACTGAACATAATCTTCCACGCTACTTGTCTGCTGAATGTGATACAATCTGCGCAGAAGTACCTGGTGTTGGTTGTGCATGAATCTGCCTTGTACAGCCTTCACAATTTCATCCCACGTTGATTGAGGAAACTTGTTCAGGTCAGCTTCCACTCAGGTCGCCGCAGCACTAGTGAATTGACTCGACCCATAAGAAATCTAGAGGGATCCAGCTATTCCCCAACGCTAAAAATATTCTTCACAACACCGTTGCCATAAGCGAGGATTATTTCCCTCGAAGGACGGAATTTCCACACGCAGAGAAGAGGAAGATGCATCAATATTCATAAGAGAATAGGGAGTACTGTTGGCCAGGAATTTTGGATGACAATAGTTCGTACCTCCTCCCGGAGGAGGCGTGTGAAAATAACAGGCCTACCCCGGGTCTGATGTAGTAGAGCGCTGCCCATGAGGGCCGGCAGCAGGGAAGCCGGGCTGCCCAGGCGATTTTTGGTTACCATCCCCGACGGCGCCACATAGCATCATCGAGACAGCGCGGTCGATGGTCACCGCTAGCTGCGCGATCTCGGAGCGGATCGTCGTCTTGGCCACTTCTAGTTTTGATCCGAGGCCGGACTTGACCTCCGCGTGTTCGGCACCAACGTCGGCGTGCACTGCTTCGAGGTTGTCGGCTAGCTCCTTCATCTGCCTGCCGGTGTCCTCCATGTGGCCCTTGACGGCGTCCATGACTTTCTTCTTGTGCTCGAGGAAGCGGGCTTTGTAGTTCTCCCTCGTCTCTGATCTGAGGATCTCGTACAGAGCCCGAGATTCCCCGGACATGCTCTCCATGGCTTGATTTTGGCGACAGATGAAGAATCGGGTTTTGTGGGTGTGGGTGGGGAGATCTAGGGCGGAGGGCGCCTGGCTATAATACCAGATGTAAGGAGCTCAAGGATTTACTCTGATCTCGCTCGATTTGAGGACAAGAACATGGATCAATTTAAGTAGCTCGTTCCTCCCAACTTCCCTCCGAGCTAGTTCAGATACATACGGCACTGCCGTCCGTCAGCCAATTCCTTCCTAAGGTTTCGGTCTTCGTAGCTCACTATAAGTACTAATAACTGGACTATTACATGGGCTATCAGCCCAACTTGTGGCCTGCAAGCCAGCCTACTAGACGCTTGTTCCTGGCGGGCCTCGGGGACGCAAGCCTTGGCAGTGGTATGTCGATGGCGGTTGTGGCTTGGCCACTGACACCCCGACGCCCTCCTCTCCCCGGCCGTGATGCCCCGCTCCGGGTCAGGTGCCCGCCGGCTCACCCCTAACGCGCCAGCCCCCGCCTCCTTTGCCGGCCTGCTCTTCCTGGCCACCACGAGCCCAACACCTCTGCCCTATACATGGTGACTCCCTCCGCCCTCGGCTCCTTTCACCTCGTGCGTGAGCCAGTGCTTTCCCTGCATCCTTTTTTCTCTTCTTCCCATGTTCTTGGACACCGACACAGTCCTGTCGTTGATCTAATGGGAAAGTGCTGGTGATGTTGTTGCGGTGTTGGTACTGCTCAGCATCCTGATGGTGTAGTTGTATGTGGCCAGAATGTTGATGGTGTCTGAAGATTGTGGCGATGTTGCAGCGTTCTGGCAAAAAAGGACCTCGCAAGTTTCGCCTGAGGATGATCGATGACCAGAGGAACCTGAGTACACTTCATGCATTGTTTTGAGTTCTCCACCAACCTCGTAGCCGAAACATCAAGTTCTTCGACATGGATGAAGGAAATATGCTCTAAGAGGCAATAATAAAGTTGTTATTATGTATTGCTCATATATGATAGATGTTTATTTTGCATGCTATAATTGTATTGATCAGAAATGTCAATACATGTGTGTTTAATAAACAAAAAGGGTTCCTAGTTATGCCTCTCTTATAGACTAGCTTGTTAATTAGCAAGATGATCAAGGTTTCCTGATCATGGACATTGGATGTTGTTAATAACAAGGTCACATCATTTGTGAAATGATGTGATGAACATTCATCCGAACTATAGCATTACGATGAATTCATTATGTTTATATTTCTATAACATCATACGAAGTAATCTTTATCCTTAGACCATGAGATCATGTTAATTGCTAACACCAGAAGAGTATCTTGATAACATCAAATGTCACACCGTAACAGGGTGACTATAAAGATGGGTTCAGTGCTACGAAGGTGTTCTGTTGAGGCTCATGGATCAAGAGTGGAATTTTTCAATCCCGATAATGGATAGATATACTCTAGGCCCTCTCGGTGATACCACATTAAGATAGCTTGCAAGCAAGTGATGTGATCACTAGAATGTTATATCATGGGAACAAGAAAAGAGTGCATGTCAGTAACGAGATCAAACTAGGTATTTGGATACCGATGATCGAATCTCGGACATGTATTATATCATGAGACAAAGGGATTAAGTTACTAGCATTAAAGGTTCTCACGATCATATAAGTCATTGTTGAATATGCAGGAGTCTGTATGGATCTCCAGGTCCCGCTTCTGATTATTGATCTGAGAGGAGTCCCAATCATGTCTACATTATTCGTGAACCGTAGGGTGACACACCTAAGGGTTACCGGACACCATTTTGGAGCACATATGTTTCAGACGAAAGAATTGCAAAGCGCAGGAATTGTTCTGATAGAAACTGGAATTGTTTTGGGTGAAATTGCAGAAAGTGGTTCTGGATGTGATATTGAAATGTTGCAAGGGTTTTATGTGAATGTTTGTTAATTAAAGTAATTAACAAAATTCTGAATAAATTTAATAAAAGAGTTTTATTAAATGATAGAGCATTAAACTTAGAGAATTTTAATGCATTTAAAGTGGAGACTTTAAAAGGGAATGTGAAGAGGCATTTTAATGTGGAGGGAGTTACCACCACATGAATGGAGGAGGTGAGGGGTCACCTCCATGAGGCACCAGCCATGGAGGGGGTACACCCTCCTCCTATAAAAGGCCCCCTTTTCCTCCTTCTTCCTTACACCTCCTTGTGAAGGATCTCTCTCC
Organism: Avena eriantha; assembly: GCA_910589775.1. Classification (NCBI taxonomy): domain Eukaryota; kingdom Viridiplantae; phylum Streptophyta; class Magnoliopsida; order Poales; family Poaceae; genus Avena; species Avena eriantha. Next base: position 464,636,539 of record OU342742.1, read on the forward strand.
CCTCTAGAATTATTCCCCCATGGTTTCGGATTAGCGAGATACATGTTCCTAGTGGCATTTCATCTGGAATGAGTTGCTGCTTCCGCTGCATCGCTGGAGCGAGGAGGTGGAGGTTGCCCGGTGGCATGAACGTGTGTGCAAGGACGGATGCGCTGCTGATTTGCGGCGCTTGGACTTCCACACGATCTTGAGATCGGCAAGTGTACGACTACATCAACCAAGAGTTCCTACTCGTTAACAAAACTCGTTGTCTTCGAGGGTAAGTTCTCGATGGATGTATGTCCACCCGTTGCTCTGTATCTAGTAGATATATCTTGGCGTATAGTTCTCATCGTAGGACAATTTTTGTTTTCTATGCTGCGGACCCAAAAGTGGTATCAGAGCCTGATCTATGCGTAGGTGCTTTGCACGGGTAGTACACATATGTTTATATGTGGGCAATGATGATCATGTTATTGCATCCTCTATGTATTTTGGATATTTGTGGCATAGTGGGATGAAGTGGCCCGGACCAACATTACATGTCATCATACATGAGACCGGTTCCATGACTGACATGCAACTTGTTTTGCATAAGTGGCTGGTGGGTGTCTGTCTCTCCTACTATAGTCAATATCTGATTTACAACGAGTTGCTAATAACTTGGTTATCCTCATTGTGGTTCATGTTTGTAGGTAAGACCGGTTCTATCTCCGAAAGCCCTAAGCCACGTACAACTTGCAATTGATAAATTAGTGGCGTCTAGTTTAGATCGTTGCTAGGCTAGTGTCTTGATATGGTATTGTTGTAAGTAGATGTATGATAGATACTCTTACAACACACTCAATGTGTAAGTTCCATAGACCTTGGCCGTACACACAAAGGAATGATAGAGATCATACCACGATGCAAATGATAGAGATCAAATGCATGGACCATATCATCTCACTTTACACATTAGATGTTAGCATCTTATACTGTTAGTTTGGCGCTTTTTGTAGCATTGTAAGATGATCCCTCATTTAGATATCAAGGTCAAATGTGTTCTTCCTTAAGTGTGCACCGTTCCGTGGATCGTGTTTCGAGACATCACGTGATGATCGGGTGTACTCGACTCTACGCTTTCATATAAACGGGTGCAAGACAGTTTTACACACGCAAATACTAAGGTTCTTACTTGGCGAGCCTAGCATGTACAGACATGGCCTCGGAACACGGACCGAAAGGTTAAGCATGAGTCATATAGTTGATATGATGCCCATATAGATGCTCGCCTTTGAAGCTACACCGACTCACATGATTACCGGACTTGGTGTAGTGGATTTGGTTCATGTAATCACCAAAAAGACACGAGGGATGTCGTTTTTGAGTGGGAGTTCATTAGTGGATTAGTTTAACTCACTCTATCATAAACTTAGTCTAAATAAACTTTACAAATTCTGTTGTAGATGGCACCACCTGATTTTAATTTCAATGTGTTCATGGAGAAAGAGAAACTTGCTGCGAATGGTAGAAACTTCACCAACTCGGCTATGAATTTGAGGATTCTCCTCACTGTTGCACAAAACAAATATGTGCTAGAGGCGCCGCTAGGCTCCCCACCAGCTCCTGATGCCCCTGACGAGGAAAAGAATGTCTATATAACTCGTCAGGAGGACCACAACTTAGTTCATTGCGGCATATTGTATGGGCTAGAGCCAAAACTTCGAAAGCGTTTCAGAAATGGCAATGCCTTTGATACCATGGGAGACTTGAAAATGATTTTCGATACCCATGCTGCCGTAGAGAGGTTTGAGTTTCCCTCCCTCAAACTTCTTTTCTGAGGTTATAGATCACTACGGAATTCAACTCCATCATCTTCCCCCGGACTCTCTCTTAGAGATGAGCGCATACGCTTCTTTGTGCGAGGGGTACCTTGGCATTAGGCCGAGTCTCACTCTTTTTTGGTTTTATTTTCATGCCTGGAGAAATTCTATCACCGCCGGCATTCCATACATTACTGGAACCATTAGTTTTTCCGTTAGGAGAGAGCGCATCTATCCTCGGATTAGGGCCAGTGAGTCGATGAAACAATTGTCGTCCACTTTCTTTTATCACAAGGATATTCCTTCTCCCGACAAAGCTATTGCTTTGCCAGCTTTTGTCAATAGTGCCGCCACGCCCCAAGAGTCTTGGGACGCAGATGCGTCGGTCTCAGTGACAATCTGCTTCTTGCCAAGAGGCGGATCGAATATTAGATGAAGCACAAGGGCCTTAAGGGGTTCGACTTAGTTCACTGCTCGGTGGCACGCCGGATCCAGCCTCTTCAGCACCATAGAGACCGGATTATGCATTCCATTACGGCGTCCAAGAAAGATTCCCTCCGGATTTGCTCCTAGCCTTACACGAAGAAAGAATATGAGTCTCAAATCAAGGGGCTGAGGGAGCGGATTGAGAGGAAAATCCCAGAGCTGTCTTTGGACATGCATACGGCTGAAGATCCTGTGGTACTGGTAAGTTTCCAGCAGTAACTTGAATTACGTGTTCATCTTTACATTGTTTTGCAATACTGAGATTCTATTTTCCTTTTCAGATTGTTGACCTCCCCGAGTCGGAGCTTGCTTCTATCGAGGGATATCCTCCTGAGTTATCTCAGGATGATGGAGAGTTGCTTCCACTACCAGACATAATTCCTCGGAAGCGTAAGGCTCCGACAGTGTCTATAGGCACAAAGGAGGTACCCATTGTGAAGAGGTAACTTTCCTCAGAAGGTTTTTGTACTTTGTTCGTAATTCTTTCCTATATCTTATGCTCTTTATTCTATTACCTCCTCAGAGCTAAACAGCTCACCAAGGGCAAAGGGAAGGGAGTCTTGTCGAAGCCACTGTGCCAGTCAAAGCTAAATTTTGACTTCTCCTCCCATCGCGCCTCCGACTCCTGCCCCTCAGCCTTCTGCGGCACCGAAGATTACTCCATCTCCGAGTGTCATAGAAGATCCGTCTCAATCAGCAGAGCCAGCGATCCTTGGGTCACAAACTGACGTCACCATGGGTGACTCAGGTTTTGATAAGGGTGAACCCTCTTCGGGTAATGATCCCTCGGCAGAGGTATTCACTGAAAACCTCCTCAACAATCTGGGTCTTTCCAAACTTGGCATTACTCGGAAATCTGTGGAGGAGATCCAACAGCTAGCCCAACAATGCTTGGAGAGCCGGAATATTACTACCGGTGAAGAGGAACAAGAAGCGGAGGATATCAAGTACTCCGAACTTCTCGAGTAGATCCGTCTTTGCGATGACAGGCTGAGAACCGGTGTGCTTCCGCCACCTCCAGTAATCCCGCTAACCCACGCCGAGAAGGTTTGCACCAAGATGTCCATGAGCTTGAGCAAGCTCACCCATGAACATCATGTAAGTTGAATTTGAACTTACCTTTTTTACTTTATTCCATATCATATCCTCGAGCCCCCAAGCATGAAGTTATATAGACACTCTGGAGTTATGCTTCCTTAGGATGCCAAAGAATGAATTAGTGTAGCCCCCAAGGCTCGTGCTGATATTAGTAAAGATATTAGCCCGAGTCTTTAGTAGACTTCTGACTCTGGGTATTCTGACTTACAGAAAGTTAATTCATATAACCAAGAATTGTTGAAGAATATCTGTAACAAGCGGAGAGAAATCAGAGCTCTCTGACATGAAAATGCTCAATTGAAAGAGTGAAGGGATGAGGCTGAAGGTAAACATTCCAGTACTCAAACCTTGCTTTTTATTTCATCGTCGAATTTTTGTTCAACTGTTGTTCATTTGACCACAGCACTGGTAAAGCAATCATGTGCTATGATTGAAGAGGCCGAAAATCTGAAAACCCCGGCGGTGGAGAACACCGATGTACGTCAGGAGCTGGACAAACTGAAGGCAAATCATGAACGTAGCATCGCTCAGATTCTTGAATCCTCTTCCATGGCCACCGACGAACATGATCGAAGGACCACTGCCCAGGACCAGAGAATCTCGAATATCAATGTTGCTTTATTTGGAGAGAAGGATATCACTAAGGCACTCCAGGATGAACTCCAGAGCCTACGGGAAGAGAAGACCAAAATCGGCGATGTCATCTTCGGTATGTTTCCCTCTTTCTGACTTTTATGCACCTTCCGACTCTTTGGAGATCGGATTTTATTTTATTAACCCTTTGCATTACATGTGCAGGTCTTCTAAACTTACTGGACTTAGCCTCCGCCGAGTCTCACGCTAGCCGGCTTACACAAGTCGGCGATTTACTTCATGATTACCGCCAATCCTTTGAGGATATTGGCGAAGTTCTCAAGGTTCTAGACATGCATAGAATGTCTGGCTTTGAAGTGCAAGACAAGGCCAAGGAGATGCCCTAGCTTATCCAGGACTGGAACATGTCCTACGCGCGGACAGCAGCGCGGAACGCTCTCACCATGGTTATGAGCCACCATGGAAGCATGGAAATCTGGCAAGTAACCAGAGGGTATTCTACTATGGATGAAGATGGCCAGGAGAAGGACATCAAAGCAATCATGGACTCCTATGCCGGATATGGGTGCCACGTAGCCGACTTAACCAGCTATGACACTCCTTTCTTCACTCGTGTGGACACGCCGCCTCCGCCCGCCGAAGAAACTAGTGAAGTTTCCGACGATGAACAAACCATATTGGATTTGAACGTCTCAGAAAGATAAAGGCGAGGCTGACGTATCCAGTGAGCCGGCAGCTCCTACCTCTCCCCCTGCATCATAGAGCATCAGAACAAACAATGTGTTATTCTGAAAACAATTCGGGTTGTAAATAAGTAGTGTAATACTTTTGCTAGTGCTAAGATTTGTTCTTTCTATTCAGCACTTTTGGCTTTAATTTTATGTGCCTGAAATGTTTACATAAGCACTTATATTTTTTGTCTGCACACTTATTGTTTATATGGCTTTCCGCCTCGTCCCTTTCGTGAGCCGACCAACCTTTAGCACGGAAACTTTTCGGAGCAACGGAGCTCAATTGCTAAACCAGTTTAAACTCGAAATCAAAGCCGGCTTCCAGTACCAACAATTCACTACTTGGAAAATGCATGCATCCGGCAATCAGATAAATAACCAAAGTATAGACTAGAAAATTTAAATTTATACCCAAAGGTAGCAATTTTAGAATCAGAAATCTAAACTAGAATAAACATGAGCATAAAGTACTTTCAAGTATTCTGGGATTTTCGCTGTGACATGATCATTCAGAAATAAGATGGCAATATAAAACTTCTCAGAAAAAATGAGGCAACTAATACTTTATTTCTTATTGAACATGTACACAGATATGATTACAATGAAAGATAAACTAAGAATAAAAGGGACATAGCTGAGCAATATTCCATGGTCTGTTTAATTCTTCCAGGTCTGTACTGCCTCCAGCTCTCTTTCTTTTCTTAGTAGCAGGTCTTTCTTTGACTGGCCGCATATTAGTTAGATAGTAATAACCATTGTGCAATACTCGGCTAACTAAAAAGGGCCCTTCCCATACTGGAAAGTTTGTGCTTTCTTTTCTGCACAAGCCAGAGAATAAATCGCCCTTATTGAAAGACCAGTTTCTATCTCTCTGGCTATGATACTTGCGTAACTTTTGCTGATAGGTTGTTGATATCATCTCAACAATGACACGAAATTCTTAGACTAAGTCGAGATCATTTTGTCGAGAAATTTCGGCATCTTCTTCACTATACGTGGAAACTCTAGGAGAAGTGTGAATCAAATCACTAGGAAGAACTGCTTCAACACCATAGACCAAGAAGAAAGGTGTGTATCCGGTTGACCTGTTCGGAGTTGTTCGCAAGCTCCATATTAAAGAGGGTAATTCCTCTATCCAAGCCCCCGCAACACATCATAGTGGTGCTTCGAGTCTTGGTTTTAGGCCTTGTAGGATTAAACCGTTTTCTCTTTCGACTTGTCCATTAGCCTACGAATGTGCGACTAACGCAATGTGAAGTCGGATATTTTTTTCATTGTAGAATTTGGCAAGCTCTCCCATAGAGCAGTTACTCCCGTTGTCCGTGATAATGCTATGCGGATAACCGTATCGGATTATGACATCCTCGACAAATCTTATGGCTGTTGCTCCATCACAACTAGTGACTAGCCTCAATTCATTTTGTGAATTTATCCACCATCACTAAGAGATGAGTAAATCCACTTGGAGCCTGTTTAAATAGTCCTACCATGTCAAGCCCCCAGACCGCGAAAGGCCATGTTATAGGTATTGTTCGCAGCTGATCAGCCGGAACGTGAGCTTGTTTGGCGTACTTTTGGCAGCCTTTGCACGTCTTGACCAGCCGTTCGACATCTGCCTTGGCTGTAAGCCAGAAAAAACCGTGTCGGAAAGCTTATGCCACTAGAGATTTGGTTGCAGCGTGGTGACCACACTCGCCTTTGTGGATTTCTCGTAAGATTTCCACTCCTTCTTCCGGAGATACACAGCACTGAAAGACCCCAGACGCGCTCCGCTTATAGAGCTCACCACTAATTATAGTATAGGCTTTTGCTCGTCGCATGATCTGCCAGCTCAGAACTTCGTCTTCATGCAATTTGCCATCTACCAAGTAGTCAAGGTAGGGTTGGGTCCAGCTGGGAATTACAGCCAGAACTGCTACTAAAGGTGAGTCGGATTTGGTCGGATATTCCTCGTCTACTCCTTTTATAGAGGGAACTTTGAGGTGCTCTAAAAAAGCGCCATCCAGGACCTTTTTCCGTGCATAGCCTATTTGAGATAATGCATCTACTTCCTCATTTTCTGTTCGAGGGATGTGTTGAACCTCAAATCCTTCAAACGATTTAGATAGTTCATCCACGACAGCTCTATGTGCTGCCATGTGTTTATTGGCATTACAGATATCCGACACTTGTTGAGCAACAAGATCCGAATATCCATAACACATCAAACGTCGGATGCCGATATCCTTAGCAATCCGGATTCCGTGCAACAATGCTTCATACTCGGCAATGTTATTTGTTGCTGTGAAGTGGATCTGCAACACATAGAAAAGTTTATCTCCTTGGGGTGTTTTGAGCACCACACCAGCCCCGAGCCCCCAAACGTCTTAGGCCCGTCAAACTGTAAGGTCCAGTATTCCGACTCTAGTAAGGTCATATTCTCCATTGTCTCTGTCCAATCAGCGACAAAGTCAGCGAGGATTTGGGATTTAATTGTTGTACGAGGTTTATACTCAATGTCGAAAGCTGAAAGCTCTATGCCCCATTTTGCGACGCGTCTTGTAGCATCGCTGTTGTTGATTATATCTCTCATGGGAGCTATGCTCACCATGGTAATTTGGTGTTTCTAAAAATAATGCCGTAACTTACGAGATGCGAAAAACACACCATAAGCCAGCTTTTCATAGTGCGGATACCGCTACTTTGAGTCAGTTAGGACTTCGCTGAGGTAGTAAGTAGATGCTGCACCAGGTGTTCCTGATTTTCCTTTAGTATCTCCACCACCATGAAGACACCGACGACTCTGTTTGTCGTAGCAAGATAGAGCAACATCGGTTCCCTTGGTTCCGGTGCTGCAAGGATAGGAGCAGACGAGAGTACGGCTTTCAGGTCTTATAGTGCAGCTTTAGCTTCATCAGTCCAAACGAATTTTTTGGTATTTTTGAGGAGCTTGTAGAGTGGTGCGGCTCTTTCTCCGAGCCGGCTTACAAACTGACTGACTGCAACAATGCAACCAGTTAGTCTTTGAAAGTCCTTCAGGCGAGTCGGCCTAGAAATATTGAGTATAGCCTTGATCTTGTCTCGGTTCACCTCTATGCCTCTCTGAGACACGATGAAACCTAACAATTTTTCCGGCTGGAATTCCAAAGACGCATTTCTTTGGGTTAAGCATTATGTTGTATTTTCGTAGATTGGCGAACGTTTCCTCCAAGTCGGAAATTAATGTTTCCTTCTTTTTGGACATCACCGCAATGTCGTCCACGTATGCATGTATGTTGCGTCTGATTTGAGCCCAAAGGGCATCGTAACAAAACAGAAGGTTCCGAAGGGGGTTATGAATAAAGTTTTGATTTTGTCTGATTCCTTCATCTGGATTTGGTGATAACTGGAATATGCGTCGAGAAAACATAGGAGTTCTAAGCCTGCCATAGAATCGATAACTTGATCAATTCTAGGTAGAGCGAATGGATCTTTGGGACAAGCCTTGTTCAAGGCAGTATAATCCACACACATTCTTAATTCAATGGTGTCCTTTTTAGGGACCATTACAGGGTTGGCCGACCAATCAGTATGGATGACCTCTTCTATGAATCCGGCTAACTCGAGCCGGGCTAGTTCCTTAGCTATTTCCTTACGCTTTTCATCGCCAAAACATCATAGGGACTGTTTGACGGGTTTAGCGTTCAGGTGTACATTTAGAGAGTGCTCGGCAAGTTCCCTAGGTACTCCGTTCATGTCAGATGGCTGCCATGCGAAGATATCTTGATTTCTTTGGAGGAACTTGACGAGCGTGCTTTCCTATGCGCTATCTAGGCCTACACCTATCTGGGTCACCTTGGAGGGGTCATCATCCTGGAACGACGTCTTCTTCGTCTCCCGATGCCTTGAACTCTGGATTTGGCTTTGTCACCTCCTTTTTCGTTGCGGGCATCTCGGATAGATCAATGGTCTTGTTGATCTCCAGGTACTCCTAGGCGTGCAACACGGCTTCAGCAAAGGCAACATTTCCGCCCTTGCACTCTCGCGCCTTCTTCGGGTCTCTAATGGGGCTGATCATGCCTTTGGGACCTGGAATTTTCATCATATTGTAAATGTAACATGAACGAGCCATAAAATCCTAGTAAGCCGGACATCCAAATATAGCGTGGTACGCGCTCTTGAACGGGACCACTTCGAAGGAAAGTGCCTCCATCCGATAGTTCTTTGGAGTTCCAAAGGTAACATCCAAAGTGATCTCTCCCAGGGAATTTGCTTGTCTTCCTGGGATAACTCCGTGAAAGATCATAGAGCTGTGATTCAACTGGGTCTCCAAGATCCGCATCTGGTGTAGCGTTTCGACATACATAATATTAATGTTGCTGTCGCCGTCTAGGAGAGTCTTGGAGAAATCGTAGCCATCAATAAGTGGGTTGACGACTAAGGCATATTTTCCTCGCATGTGCAACTTAGGCGGATGATTATCACGATCAAAGGTGATTGCCACTTCCGACCAGTCCAGGAATTGTGGGACAGCTGGAACAGTTGCGTTGTGCTCATGCAAAACTGCTTTCTTGACCTTAGCTGGTTGAGATCCGAGGAAGGTGACGTAGGTGTATTTCTTTGTTGGGAAGTTTTTCTTTCCCTCCGGCTTGGGATTTGAAGGGTCAACTTCCTCCATGTCGGAATCTTCCTTGGTCTCTTTATCTTTTTCAAGACTCTTCTTTAACCTTCTTCTACTTAGCCCTGTAGCCAGCGGTATCATCTTTCTTGATGTCGTCATTAAAACGACAGTCGGCGTTTGTGTGAGACGAGCCCCACTGGGATCCAGGTGATGCACACATGGGTTATTGGCAATGTCGGCCCAGGAGTAGGTTTTGCCAGGTTGCTGGTCTCCTCCACCCTGGACTCTTGATGTCCCACGGCCGTGTCCACGGCCACCGCCGCGCCCTCCTCATCCTCCAGACCTGAAAGTAGCAGTGACCACTACCATTTCCATGTTGGGTTTTTCTTCCGAGGTGTTCTTGCACTTCTGAGCTTGCTGCTTCGGTTGTTTTGCCGACTGTGGCACAACTAGGGCGTTCAGTAATCCCTCTGCGTCATCGTCGGCATCTGCATACTTGCTCGCTATTTCTATCATCTCTCCCAGATCAGTGACCTTGTCACACTTCAAGCGATGATGTAGTAAACCAATTTGGAGTACTGCAATGAAAGCTTCAATCACAGTTTGGTCATTTACTCCTTCACATGAGTTTTTAGTGTCGCTCCATCGTGTGAGGTAATCTCGGCAAGTTTCTCTGGCTTTCTGGGTGCAATGTTGTAGGTCTCCTACCATACAGGGCCTCCGATATGTGCCTTTGAAATTCCAAAAAAACGTGCTTTGCATGTCATACCAGTTGTGGATGGTGTTCTCTAGAAGTTCATTGAGCCATAATCGTGCCGTCTTCCGCAACATAAGTGGGAGATATCGGGTTGCGACCAAGCTGTTTCCGCCTTTGGCGATGCAGCAAGCCTGGAAAAAAATCCTGGAGCCAAGTATCTGGCTGAGCTACACCGTCGTAGGGTTGGATGTGCCTTGATATAGCAAATCCTTCCAGGAATCTGGTTTCTCTTATGCATGGTCCGAAGCATTTTGGACCCACATAGATTTCGTCGTTCTCGTAGCGCCGCGTCTCTATGTTGGAGTTGATCCGTTGTCTCGCGTCACTTGGTGACAGAGATCGCCGTCCAGATTGACGGCTGTGGCTGCGGTGCCTTGGAGCCGGACTTCGGCTTCTGCCACCACCTCCTCCGCGACGACGCCCTCCTTGGCCTCCTTGGGAACCGTTGTGGTGGCTACTTGGTGGAGAAGGTGGATTGTTTCCGGCTGATCGAGGGTCTCCGTCCGGAGCGTCATTATTCCGGTTTCGGGGAGGATCTTCATTGCGACGAGCCCCCTGCTGGCTTGACTCAGCACGGTGTCCGTCGTTCCTTCATCCGTCACTCCCACCGCGGTGGGGCTCAGCCGGACGGCTTGTATGGCTAGGAGGTGGCATTCTTTGACGGTCCTCCTCCTGACGTTTCTCTTTGTCTTCTTCCCTGCGATCATCTGACTCTCGTCGGGGAGGATTTCTCGGATACAGTGCATCAATTGCCTCTTGCTCTGTAGCTGGGGCAACATTGCGTCAGTCACGTGCAGTTCTATGGTGCTGCCTTGAAGATCTGGTTCGTGAGTAGTTGTCTTCCCAACGGTCGGAACGGTGATGTTGTTCCGGAACCCGTTGGGGTCTTACGTCATTCTAGGCCAGATCCGTGCGACATTGGTCGGATTGAGAGACCAGTTTTCTGCTTCCGGACTTCGCGACCTTCTGCTACTCCAAACCCTTGGTGAGTAGCTTGATGCCCAATCGAACCTGTTCTAGGCCTGGATTATTTACCAGGATATCTCAGGCTACAGAAGTGTTTTGTACTGGTGTTGGGTACACCAGATCTCCATTACTGTGAAGCTGAGGCTTCCCCGGATCTCCCTCAAAGAGAACCTTGTGAACTTCTAGAAATTGATTGTCACGTGTGTGTCTTTTCTGGGTCTTCTGATGCTGCAAGGAGATGTACTTCTCCGCAGTTGCTATGCGCTTCTTCTCTTCCTCGATGTTGATGGCTTCATCCAGGAGTACTTGGCAACGTGCTTCTAGGGCCTGGGCCCTTTCCTCTAGCTCTTCAGCAGTAAGTTCTGTAGCTGTAGGGATAGGTGTAGTTAATGCAGCATCAATGAGTTTACGCGCACCTGCAGTGACCACGTGTCCATCCACTGACTCTTCTTTGGGCTCGTCTAGGATAAGTGCTCCGTCCGAGTATTCCTCATATTCCTCAGCAATCACCTGCTCTGTCGGAAGTTCTTTTGCTAGGGTCTTGTTTTTCTTGTTCTTCTTCTTTGCCTTCTTGGCAGCGCCGGTAGCAAATACAGCTTTGGGTCCATTTCCCGGGGTCAAGCTCTGATCGGTACTTTTGGACATCTGGACGTTGGGATTATCTCCGAGATCCATGTCATCCTGCGCTTTAGGAGAGTTTTCTCCAGATCCTTCGTCCATGGCTTCTCCTTCTTCTGCAGCTTTGGAGTTGAACTCCTCTTCATATTCTGTGGAGAACTTCCGGAAATCTACCGACGTCATCGAGTCATCCGAAGATGCGGGTAAGTCGGTGTTTGTTCCGATCGCTTCTAGCACCGAGTCTACGTTGTCTCTAGCATCGGCAGAGCCGGATCCGCATCCAACATATCCAACAAAGTGCGATGTGTGAGTCCTAAGGTAGTTACGGCTCTCCTCGTGGGCTTCCTCAAAAATCCTGATGGTTTCGAGAACCTCATCCATGTTTGAGCCTTGCAACATCATGCGCCTCAACGTATGCCTCAGGAAAGGTTGGTCTATTCCGGCGTTCCCAGATCCGGAACCGAGGTTGTTGTCCTGCCCCTCCTGGATTTCGACCTTGGCGGGGAGATCGATCTGGGATTCGACATTGCTAGGGAGATCCCCTCCAGATTCGACTTGAACCACAAGATCTGCTTCAGGTTCGGCTTTCTCCACTATCTCCGCAACGGGTGCGGGCTAGGTGGGATTAGGGTTTTCCGAGATCCGAAACTCTCCCGCCTCCGCAGACAAAGGGGACCCATAAATTTCTTCTGCCTCAATCATCACCGCTGGGGTGGGTGGGACAGGTTCAGCAAAACCGATGTACATATCGATCTCGCCAAAGGACAAGATGGTGTAAGCAGTCACAGCCTCCCTAGCCGGAATCCAGGTCTCGTTGAGAATGATGAGAGGGACGTCGCTAGCATAGAGGACACGACTGATGGCGATGGTCTCGTCGATTCCGATTCTTGCAGATTTCGCTCGGAACGCAGATCCGAAGCTCACTTGCCCCATGGTGGGCGCCAACTATCATCGGATTGATGACAAGTACGCCATGAGGGGGTCCTCGAGGCATGTGGAAGAGAGGGGTGTGAGACGTATGGTATTCCGGGACGGTGATCACACAAGTTTACCCAAGTTCGAATCCGCCGGCTTTGGACGGATCCTACTCCTGCTAGCAATCCAGTAATACGGCAGAGCCGGAATATGGGTTACAAGGGTTTCGCCTGTGCGAGTTGAGATTGTAGACTATTGTGAAGGTGCCCTAAAGGCTCTCCCTAGGACGACTTATATAGATATCCGGCCTAGGGTTTACAGGAGAGACCTATTCGGCTATGACTAAGAGTCGGTTACAAAGTACATCTTGAACTACAAGTAACATTATGGGCGTATGTCGGTAAGTCATCTGAGCCTTCCTGTAGCCGGACTGGAGTCCATCTCTTCTCCCTGACTGGGATGCTCGTGAAGCAAAACTCTAACCCGAAGTAGGCCACCCTGGTCAGTGAGGCACAGTGAGGATACCCAGAAAATATATCCCCAACAAACGGCAAGACCCCGGACCCGAAGACCGATCCTGCCGGACCTGAACCCCATGACCATCGGTGTCGAACCCTAATGTGATTCCCTATCCGAGACCCCTATTTTTATTATATGATATTATCACTTGTTGAATATTAAATGGTTCATGATCGCATATAGATTTATTTGTTTGGGGGTATGTTGTCGATTCACCTCATAATTAAATATGGAGAATAAATGCGGGAAAATCTAGCTTTATATTGCGTCTATTTAATTTTGCATAGCGAACCAACGCCATGTTTTTCTTGTTAATACAACATTTAAATTGCGGGGTACATAAACAACATGAACCATCTAATAATTGTCGGGATCCCGGTTCCACTTAATATTTCCTAGTTGCATCCCACCTTTGCCATTACATGCATCAAATCATGAACATGCCAAATCTTCTGCCATCGTATTAAGTAGTGTATTCGGTGTTTATTTTAGTGCTTTGCTTCTTCACGGATTAGGCCGTTGAGTGGATGCGAGTAACGACATGTTATTCAGATAATGTATCTTTGGCAGTGTTTCCCATGTGAGCATTCTCCCCCTTTCTACCTATTTTGCGTTTATAGTCTTTACTTCCTCCTGTTGATCTAGTTCTATCTGTGTTGTGATGCTTTAGTTTCTGTGCACCATTTATATTCCTTGCAGCCTCTATATTTCCTTGTACACATCCTATTGCCTGGTTTTTGATAGATAGTCGGCCTTGCGAGTCGTAGTTGCTTGCTTAGGTGATGCATCGTGTTGTTGTCGTTCCACGGTTGTTGGAGGTTACCACAAGCTTAATGTTGAAGGCGATAATGGCTTTAATTACAACATGATAATTAAAATGTTGGGAATATATATAATTAATGTAGAGGAACCGGTGGGGAATAGCTAATATTTGGTTTTTAACTGCTCACTTGTGTCCCATAGGCCCCAAGTATTTGATACCTGTTTCTCGACTATCACACTATCCACATGTGGCACCATGAATCCCCTTAGCCAGATGTTGATTCATTTCTTATTTCTTGGGGCCACAAACTAGTTTGGGGATTTATTACTATCCTGTACATATGCTTTATTTACGGTTGCACATTGAGCGCCTGTACTGTTTAGGAACCCCGTGCCACGTTTCCGCTGTATCGACAAGCCTAGTCACACTTTTGGGTTCCCAGTCATTTACAGCCATCACCGCACACCCTGGGTCCGTCGCGGAGCCGACCAACTTGGTAGCGGGTAGATTAGTGGGGTGGTCCCCTGAAATAAATTTTGAATCATGTGAATGCTTTGTCGTGATGCCTCGTTGGGTTTTATTTGGTTTTTCTGAGGTTGATCGTGCGTGTGTTGCTATTTGTGGACCCCTATAGGGTAAATCTTTCTGAAAGTCGTGTCCGCGGTTATGAACGACTTGGAGCAGAGTATCTCGATCATAGTCAACAGTAACTAAAGTAGTGCTATAAATTTGACTTTGACATGTCTAGTAATCAGTTTCACTACAATGGAATGAGTAAATAAAAGTGCCAATAACTGCCGGTTTTGGGATGTCCCATGCTAATTGTATCTGACTAGTAAGTAGTGCAACTACACCGGAATGGTTAACTAAAACTGTCCACTGCTTATGATATCATGATGAGTCATGCTATCTATATCTGACTAGCAAGTGCTGCAACTATAATGGAATGAATAAAACTGCTATCAGTTAGAGTTCCTCAGTTTGACTTCCTCCTTTGGTCATGAGGGGGATATACCAGGATGGGTATGTTTAGTGTTAGTATCAGGTTGGTTCCGAATAGGACTTTCTTATCCCTCTCTGATAGTCGACAATTGTATCGACTCTCTATAGGTTGTTTATTGCATGATTTCCCGCCTCTTCAGTACACCATACCTATGTAGGCGAGAGCCGCCGAATTCTAGTCTCGATGTGTACTGGCCTCATTACTGACCGCTCCCTTTTTCCTTTGCCCTTTGTTGGCACCCCTTTTGTTTAGCAGGTTTGAGAACGACGTCGTTAGCAGGGTTACCCTTCCGGCTTGCCCTGGGCAGGGTTATGGATGTCATTGGTTATTCTTTAGGGCACTTAGCCCCATTTGCATCTTATCCATACTGGGATGTTGTATCGTTTTCAAGATGATTTGGATCTTTGTATTGTATATTTGTATTCTTGACTCATGGAGTCATTGTTGTATATGTATGTTCTATGGGTTCCATCGTGTAATATTGTGTAATGACATTACTTCATTTTCCACCGGCACGCAAGTGCTTGGTAGGCATCTTTGAATTGTTTCTATGCGGGTTTGGCGGGAAACGCTCAAACTTGCATAGGGCCAATCCGAGGTTGTTACAAATGTTTTCCTTGTAGGATCCTCGAGGAGGAAACTATAGGTTCAACATGAACTTAGGCTGCTAGAGGGTTAGTGCCCTCATGAGCCGCCCCGTAGGTCCCTTGTGGAGGGTCCGTAGGGTAATGTATTCCCTGTAGGCTCCTCGAGGAGGAAACTGTAGGTTCGACATGAGCGTAGGATTCTAGAGGGTGAATGCCCTTGTGAGCCGCCCCATAGGTCCCTGGTGGTGGGGCCATAGGGAAATGTATTCGTTGTAGGCTCCACGAGGAGGAAATCGTAGGTTCCACATGAACTAAGGTTGCTAAAGGGTGAGTGCCCTCGTGAGCTGCCCCGTAGATCCCTGGTGCAGGAGTTGTAGGGCAATATATTCCCTATAGGATCCTCGAGGAGGAAACCATCGGTTCAATATGAACTTAGGCTGCTGGAGGGTGACTACCCTCATGAGACGCTCCGTAAGTCCCTTGTGGAGGGGTTGTAGGGCAATATATTCCATGTAGGATCCTCGAGGAGGAAACCATAAGTTCAACATGAACTTACGGTGCTTGATGACCCACAAGTATAGGGGGTGGATCGCAGTATTTTCGATAAGTAAGAGTGTCGAACCCAACGAGGAGCAGAAGGTGCTGGCTAGGGGTATGGATCAGGAATTCTCTGCAAATACTTAGCAAAAGGATTTTTAGGGGTTTTTGATAAAGCAAGTAAACAAAGTACGAGTAAAAAAAGACAATAGGAATAAATGCAGCAAGTGGCCCAATCCTTTATGCAGCAAAGGACAAGCCGGTTGTATAACTTAAGATGACCAAACGTTCTCGAGGACACATGGGAAGACTGTCAAGTGCTTTTGCTTCATATAGTTGATTAATCTTCTTTAGCTTGCTAAGTGTTGTGTGGGTGAACCTGTGCTAATGTACCAACCTTCCTAGGACTAATACATACTTGTGATTATACCCCTTGCAAACATCTGTAAGTACAAGAAAGTAATTAAGGTAAAAACCTAACCACAGCTTTAAACTCTAAGACCCTTACGTCCCTTGTGTAATGGTTTCCTAACGGGGGTTCAGGTTTCTGTCACTCCGGCAACCCCTACGATTAGTAGCCAAATACACAATGCATTCCCCGAGGCCAATATAGGTGAAGTGTCATGTAGTCGACGTTCACATGACACCACTAGAAGATGTACACCACAACTTAAATATCAAACCATTGAATCTTTCTCAACACAATTCCACTGCTAACAACATGACTTCTCCCATGTCCTCAAGAACAAAACGAACTACTCACAAGACATCATATGGATCATGATCAGAGATGGAATAATGATGTATAACAATCTGAAATAAACAATAATTCAATGGTTCACTCAATAACATCAACTACAAAGAGTAATCAACATCGGGAAAGTTTCCCCTAAGAACTAATGCAAGATTCAACCCAATTGTTATAGCAATATGGAGATGGTGATGAGGGTGCTGATGGTGATGATGGTGGTGATGATGATGATGATGATCCCGATGAAGTCCAGCTTGATGGTGGTGTTGATGGCGACGATCTCCCCTCTCCGGGAAGGAATTCCCTCCGCAGAAATCTGTCTGCTGCAGAGATCTTTCTCTCTTGGTGTTTTCCACCCCGCAGAGGCGGCGGAATCTTTCTGTGGTCGCTGCCCGAGTCTTAGGATTTAGGGAGGATAATATACGCCAGAGGGGAGTGCCAGGGGTGGACCAGGGCAGCCACACCACCTAGTGCCGCGGCCTAGGCTGGCCCGCGCCAGGGGGTGGTGTGGGCCCCCTGTGGCGCATCTCTAGCCCCCTTCTGGCTTCCTTCGTCTTCTGGAAAAATAGGATTTTCCGTATATTTTCCCGGATTTTCTGATCTTCGCGAATTTTGCCTCCAAACATCACCTTTTCTATCAGAATCCTGACTGCAACGGTCCATGCTCCAAAAGTCATCAACCATGCAAAAACAGATGAAAAAAAACATAAGTATCACCTCTCAATACGAAATATATCAATGAATAACAGTGAATTATGACATAGAATAGTGATGCAAAATGGACGTATCAACTGCCCCCAAGTTTAGACTTCGCTTGTCCCCAAGCGAAACTGAGCTCAATAAACATGGCCTCAAGTTTATGGAGTGAAGATTCGATAAAAGAATACAGACAAGAAGCATCACATTCATCAAATACATAGATCATAATAGAAGACAACTCACTATTATAAAACTCAACTTGCAATGAGTAATGGAAACACAATAAAGATACATAAAGTAAATCATAATTGGTAATGGCAAACTTAGCTCTTGGTTGAAGAATAGTTGATAATTTGCTGGAGTTCACAAATAACTGGTTTTCAATGATAGCTTTCAAAGTAGTAAACATCAAGATAAGGGCAATGTGCAAACAAGGAACATAAGAAACATGATTGAATAAATCATCATATGAATGAATGAAACACAACAACTCAAAATACTTGCTGAGATAGAGAGGAATAGGTTTACTGACTCAACTACAAAGTAAATGAAAGGCCCTTCGCAGAGGGAAGCAGGGATTGCAAGTCTCATGAAGAGCTCCCAAAAATTATGGTACTTACTAGCTTTCATCTCTCATTGCCCCTATCATAGGCATCTTTTGGTGATTAAGGTTAAAGTGACACAACTAAGAGGATATGCTTGACAAGTTATAAGTTGAAATCTCATGCCCCTTACTTATGAGTACCGAACCACATGCTACTCAACTTCAGTCACAAGTAAGCTCTTGTCATTGTAAATACATGTGTATCATTGAGAACCGCCAACGGGGTACCCCTTGCACATGACACAGGAGCTATCCCATAATCAAAATGACAAGGAAAGCAGACAGTGAGCATCTCAGTGATCTTTTTATTTGCTATTTCCATAGGTTTTTCTTGAGGATGCTTCATAGAATGCTCACTATAGTTATGCTGCAAGTTTCCACCATGATTAGGCATGTCTTAGGCTAGCGGCCCAGGTGTTTCTCTAACACACATGTAAACTCCATGATCTTACAAGTTCCACTTTTATTTCACACCGCCGGGATCCATAAGCAAAAGAACATGATATCAACTAGGTACAAAGTACCAATGTAGTGTTGAAAGCGTTCCCCATGATACATGGTTCTGCTAACTTCAACTCATAAAGCGCAAGCATATACGCGACAAAGAAGGACGCAATGGTTCAAGTTTATTAAATGCAAGAAAGTAAAGTGTGCCATCAAGTTCGTGAGAGCTTTAATCACTAATTTTCACATAACAAGTTTAATTTGGGAGGTAGATAAAACAAGAATTTACTTGGAATAGCAATAATGCTAATAGGTAGGTATGTGGACACAAATGGCAAAGGTTTTTGTTTAAAGGAGTGGATGCACGAGAAGAATTCCCTCTCAGTACAGGTTTTTGGCTAGCAAGGCTGGGTAGCAAGTATAAGAGTTGAAGGAAACAAACAAACATACAAGTGATAAAGACAAACATGCAATCTTGCTCGGAAGCACAAAAGATCTTAACTAGAGAATACTAAACTTATGACCAAATCAAGAAAGAAACATGATGAAATTATTTTTCTTTAGAGTCCTTTTGTCTTTTTCATTCAGCTCTTCAAAAATAGTGTTGCTACTGACCGAGCCAGGTTTGCCAAAACCAACTAAATTAACTCAATGATCCCAAAGTGCTACCAATACTAACAACAAGATCAATCATATAACCACGAATTGAAAACTAAAATAAACTATGCAAAAGGGTAAATGATAGAACTTCTCATTAATATTCCATAACAGCAACTCACACCAAGGGATACATATCTAATGAGAGAGGGGACACTTCCATAATGCAAACCATCCTACATAATAACTTCTCTCTTCATGATATGACTCTACTAAAAAGGTAAAAAAAATAGAAGATAGTGATGTGATACCGCGGCACTCCCCCAAGCTTGGAACAAGCCAAGGGGATGCCAAACCTCATGACGAATTACTCATTCGGTGGTGGTGGCATCCTCTCATCTTCGTACGACTTCCAGGGTAAGGGCTTCCCATCAACAAAGGACATCGTGGTTTCCAGCATCCTGACACTTGCAGCAGCACTTATGCGTTTAAACCTAACCTCATACTCATAGTTTTTATTTTGAACGTCATAGAACTGTTCTTGCAGTTCGTTGGTTGTTTGGCGGACTGAGATGACTTCATCCTTGAGTTGAGCAGTCTCCTTTTGGTGCTCGACAATGAGTTCGGAACAAATCTTATGGATGATATCCACTTCGCGCTCCGCCATCTTCTTGTACCTAAAGACTTCTTGCTCCAGTGCTTCCATCCTGTCCTCTAGACTTTCTTCACCTTTAGGGCCTCCAACCTCTTTTATTCGGAGTTCCCCATCTTCAAGCAACAACTCCTTGGGATGAATCTTCAACTCTCTCATGTATGGGTTGATGATATCCTCTAAGGAATCTTCCTTGGTTGGTCCAGAGGAAAACATTGTAGCCCCAAATCTGGGACTCTACCTGTTAGAAACAGATCGAAACAAAAACACGATATACAAACCTCCGGAGATCCGGGGGATTATATATTACAAAGTTTCATGACGAAAGGAAGGTACTGGGAGAAAATGGGTCGGACACAGAGTCTAGGGTGGCCACACCACCTGGTGGCGCGACCAGGGGTGGGCCCGCGCCACAGGGTGGTGTGAGCTACCCTCGCTCCGTTTCTGTCCCTTTTTCGCTTCGTAGCTTTCCTTAATGGCTAAAAACTGCAACAATATAGTCGGATAGTATTTTCGTGGAACTTTTCTTACCAGAACTGTTACCTATTTGAAAGCGGACTCTGCAGGTCTCTGAATTTGGTCCTTGATAAATTTTTCCGGAGTTATAACTTGAAAGGCATCAACATCTTCATTATAAGAATCCCTAGCAATATAGTGTTTGAGTCGTTGCCCATTCACTTCTAGTGTAGTATTATCTTTTAAAGAAGAAATTTTTATTGCTCCTGAACGGTACACTTCTTCAATAATGAAAGGTCCTTCCCATTTTGACAGTAGCTTTCCTTTAAAAAATTTGAGACGAGACCTATACAATAGAACTTTCTCACCAACATGAAATTCTCTCTTAAGTATTCGCTTGTCATACCATCTTTTAACTTTTTCCTTAAAGAGCCTAGCATTTTCATAGGCTTCACTCCTCCATTCATCTAAATAACTTAAGTCAAATAATCTTTTCTCACCAGCGAGCTTACAATCTCTATTTAGTTCTTTAACAGCCTAGTAAGCTTTATGTTCTAATTCTAAAGGTAGGTGACAAGCTTTCCCATAAACCATTTTATAAGGAGACATCCCCATAGAATTTTTGTAGGATGTTCTATAAGCCCATAAAGCATCATTCAAGTTTTTAGCCCATTTTTTTCTAGATCTGTTAACAGTCTTTTGCAAGATGGATTTAATTTCTCTATTTGATAACTCTACTTGCCCACTAGTTTGGGGGTGATAGGCTAAAGCAATTCTATGATTAACATCATATTTAGCAATGGTCTTTCTAAAACCACCATGAATGAAATGAGAACCCCCATCAGTCATGACATACCTAGGCACTCCAAACCTAGGAAAGATAACATCCTTAAGCATTTTTACAGAAGTTTCCCCGTCAGCACTCTTCGTAGGAATGGCTTCTACCCACTTAGTAACATAATCAACGGCAACAAGAATATGAGTATAACCTTTCAAGGGAGGGAAAGGACCCATAAAGTCAAATCCCCAGCAATCAAAGGGTTCAATAACTAGAGAGTAGTTCATAGGCATTTCATTGCATCTAGAAATATTACCAACATGCTGACACTCATCACAAGATAAAACAAATTTTCTTGCATCTTTAAAAAGGGTAGGCCAGTAGAAACCTGATCGTAGCACCATTTGTGCAGTTCTATCTCCTGCATGATGTCCTCCATAAGCACTACCATGACATTTACGCAATATCTCCTCTTGTTCATATTCTGGAACACATCTTCGCATAGTACCATCCACTCCTTCTTTGTATAAGAGTGGTTCATCCCAAAAATAATGCCTCAAATCATAGAAGAACTTCCTTCTTTGCTGAGTTATAAAAGTTGGAGGCAAATACTTGGAGACAATAAAGTTAGCATAATCAGCGTACCAAGGGCTCCCTCGCGAGCTTACCCCTACTGCGGCTAACTGCTCATTTGGGAAACTATCATTAACAGGCATAGGGTCAAAATAGATGTTTTCCAATCGAGATAAATTATCAGCTACATGGTTTTCAGCAGCTTTCCTATCTACTATATGTAGATCAAACTCTTGTAAAAGCAGCACCCATCTAATAAGCCTAGGCTTAGCGTCCTTCTTTGTCATAAGGTATTTAATAGCATCATGATCAGTATGAATGGTGACTTTTGAGTCTACAATATAGGGTCTAAACTTATCACAAGCAAAAACGACAACTAGAAAGTCTTATTCAGTAGTAGCATAATTCCTTTGAGCAGCGTCTAAAGTCTTACTAGCATAATGAATAACGTTTAACTTTTTATCAATTCCTTGCCCAAGGACAGCACCTACAAAAAAATCACTACCATCACACATTATTTCAAAGGGTAAACTCCAATCAGGTGGTTGAACAATAGGGGCTATAGTTAAAGCCTTCTTAAGAGTTTCAAAATCTCCCTTACAATCATCATCAAAAACGAAGGGTACATCTTTTTGAAGAAGATTACTGAGGGGTTTCGATATCCTAGAAAAGTCTTTAATAAACCTTCTATAGAAACCAGCATGACCAAGGATGCTACGGATACCTTTGATGTCTCTTGGGCATGGCATCTTCCCAATGGCCTCAACCTTAGCTCTATCAACTTCTATGCCTCTTTCAGAAACTTTATGCGCAAGGACAATCCCTTCATTAACCATGAAGTGGCATTTCTCCCAATTAAGAGCAAGATTAGTTTCTTCACATCTCTGTAAAACTTTATCCAGGTTGTGCAGACAATTATCAAAAGAAGTTCCATAGATAGAAAAGTCATCCATGAACACTTCTACAATTTCCTCACAAAAACCATGAAAGATAGCAGACATGCACCTTTGAGAAGTAGCAGGAGCATTACATAAACCAAAAGGCATACGTCTGTAAGCATAAGTTCCGTAAGGACAAGTAAAAGTAGTTTTTTCTTGATCTTGTTGTTTAACAGCAATTTGAGAGAAACCAGAATAACCATCAAGAAAAAAAAATGGGTCTTTTTAGACAACCTTTCCAACATTTGATCAATAAAAGGAAGCGGGTAGTGATCTTTCTTAGTAACTTTATTGACTTTTCTAAAATCAATGCACATCCTATAGCCTAATACTATTCTTTGAGGAATAAGCTCATCATTATCATTAGGAAAAACGGTAATACCTCCTTTTTAGGAACACAATGAACATGACTAACCCATTCACTATCAGCAATAGGGTAAATAATACCAGCATAAAGGAGTTTCAATACCTCATTCCTTACCACTTCCTTCATCTTAGGATTTAAACGTCATTGGTGCTCTACTACTAGCTTTGCACCTGGTTCTATGTTGATAGAATGCTGACATATAGTAGGTGAAATCCCTTTTAAATCATCCAGAGTATAGCCCATAGCTCCTCGGTGTTTCCTCAAAACCTCCAATAACCTTTCTTCTACCTTTCCTGAAAGTGTAGCGCTAATAATAACAGGATATATCTTTTTATCATCAATATAAGCATATTTAAGATCATCAAGGGGAGGTTTTAGATCGAAGACCGGATCCTTTTTAGGTGGCAACGAGGTACCCAAGTCTTCTACAGGCAAGTTATGCTTAAGCATCTTAGGCTGATCACGGAGAATCTTGTCAATCTCATTCCTTTCTTCCATGAAGATTTCACTTTCATGATCTTCCATAAATTGCTACAAAGCATTGTTAGGAGCAAGAGAAATAGAAGCAAGTTGTTCAACTCTAAAATCCTCATTATGGGGTTCCTCTTCACAAGGTCCTTTAGCGAATTTCGAGAAATTAAACTCATAAGATTCCCCATCAAACTTAGTCAAGATTTTCTCTCTTTTGCAATCTATAATAGCTCCACAAGTACTCAAGAAGGGTCTACCAAAAATAATAGGATAAGTTTTACTAGCAGCCGAACCGAGTACTAGAAAATCAGCAGGGTGCTTAATCTTACCACAAAGAACTTCCACGTCTTATACAATACCAATTGGAGAGATGGTATCTCTATTAGCAAGGTGAATAACCACATCAATCTCTTCCAATTCGTAGGGACTGATTTGATGCATAATTTCTCTGTAAAGCTCATAAGGAATAGCACTGGAACTTGCACCAATATCACATAAACCATAATAGCAATGATCACCAATTCTAACAGAAAGCACAGGAACACTAGCTTTTATAGTTCTATTAGGATGTGAAACAATATTAGAAGCATCCTCATAAAAGACTATGCGTCCATCTAATATGCTTTTAGTGACAAGGTCTTTCACAATTGCTACCACAGGTTCAACGTTTATTTGTTCATTAGGTTTTACAGTTCTCTTTTCACTTTTGGTGATTACATTAGTTATCATAGGATGATCCTTTACCTTTTTTGGGAAGGGAATCTTCTCGATATAAGGTTCAGGTAAGATGGGATCAATAGTGCAATACTCAGCACTCCCAACAGGAACACAGTCAACAATATCTTTATAAGGTTCATGGTACTTGTTCCATCCCCTTTTTGGAATTTCAATATAAGAAGCAAAAGCCCTAAAGAAATTCGTAATGACTTGTAAATCAAGACCATAAGCATTTTTAATATTTTGAAAGTCATCAGTTCCCATAAAAGATTCAATGCATTCATAATCATAATTTATACCTGCTTTCTTCCTTTTTCATTCTCCCATGCTTCAGCATTATCTTGAATACGGTCTAGAAGATCCCATTTAGCTTCTTCTTCCATGAGAGTGAATGATCCAGCGCAAGAAGCATCCAATAAATCCTTATCATGAAGAGGAAGCCTTGCATAAAAGTTATTGATAATAATATTATTGGGGAGATCATGAATGGGACATTTGAGCATTAGTAACTTCAATATCCCCCAAGCTTGAGTTGTACTCTCTCCATCAAGAGGCCAAAAGTTGTATATTTGATTCCGATCTTTATGAATCTCACTAGGAGGATAAAATTTTGAATAAAAGAGATGCACTATTTCCTCCCATTCAAGAGCTTGACCATTCTTCAGCAGCTTATACCATTCCTTAGCTCTTCCTTTCAGTGATAATGAGAATAATTTCTTCTTAACTTGATTTGTAGTAATACCTGCACACTTGAACAACCCGCATAATTCATGTATAAAGAGTCAATGCTCACCGGGATGGATAGTTCCATCCCCAACATAGTAGTTATCCATAACATGATCAACAATTCTTGTAGGTATTTTAAAAGCATCATTCTCAGTAGGTGGTGGCTTATCTACTACCTTAACAGTGGTAGTAGCATTACCAAATAAGAAACTCAGTGAATTATCCATAACAAAAATAAAGCAACTAGCAGAAGTAAACAATACTCACAGTAGAAGTTTCCTTTACCAGTTCCACTCTCCAATAGCGCTTCACTCCTCGGCAACGGTGCCAGAAATAGTCTTGATGACCCATAAGTATAGGGGGTGTATCACAGTATTTTCGATAAGTAAGAGTGTCGAACCCAACAAGGAGCAGAAGGTGCTGGCTAGTGGTATGGATCAGGAATTCTCTGCAATTACTTAGCAAACGTATTTTTAGGGTTTTTTTGATAAAGCAAGTAAACAAAGTACGAGTAAACAAAAGACAGTAGGAATAAATGCAGCAAGTGGCCCAATCCTTTATGCAGCAAAGGACAAGCCGGTTGTATAACTTAAGATGACCAAACGTTCTTGAGGACACATGGGAAGACTGTCAAGTGTTGTATGGGCGAACCTGTGCTATTGTACCGACCTTCCTAGGACTAATACATACTTGTGATTATATCCCTTTCAAACATCCGTAAGTACCAGAAAGTAATTTTGGTAAAACCCTAACCACAGCTTTAAACTCTAAGACCCTTACGTCCCTTGTGTAATGGTTTCCTAACGGGGGTTCAGGTTTCTGTCACTCCGGCAACCCCTACGATTAGTAGCCAAATACACAATGCATTCCCCGAGGCCAATATAGTTGAAGTGTCATGTAGTCGACTTTCACATGACACCACTAGAAGATGTACACCACAACTTAAATATCAAACCATTGAATCTTTCTCAACACAATTCCACTACTAACTACATGACTTCTCCCATGTCCTCAAGAACAAAACGAACTACTCACAAGACATCATATGGATCATGATCAGAGATGGAATAATGATGTATCACAATCTGAACATAAACTATAATTCAATGGTTCACTCAATAGCATCAACTACAAAGAGTAATCAACACCGGGAAAGTTTCCCCTAAGAACTAATGCAATATTCAACCCAATTATGATAGCAATATGGAGATGGTGATGAGGGTGCTGATGGTAATGATGGTGGTGGTGATGATGATGATGATGATCCCGATGAAGTCCAGCTTGATGGTGGTATTGATGCCGATGATCTCCCCTCTCCGGGAAGGAATTCCCTCGGCAGAAATCTGTCTACCGGAGAGATCTTTCTCTCTTGGAGTTTTCCGCCCCGCAGAGGCGGCAGAATCTTTATGTGGTCGCTCCCTGAGTCTTAGGGTTTCGGGAGGATAATATACGCCAGAGGGGAGTGCCAGGGGTGGACCAGGGCGGCCACCCCACCTGGTGGCGCGTCCTAGGACGGATGGCCCCAACCGGGGGGTGGTGTGGCCCCCTGTGGCCCATCTCCAGCCCCCCTTCTGGCTTCCTTCATCTTCCGGAAAAATAGGATTTTCCGTATATTTTCCCGGATTTTCTGATCTTCGCAAATTTTGCCTCAAAACAGCACCTTTTCCATCAGAATCCTGACTGCAGCGGTCCATGCTCCAAAAGTCATCAACCATGCAAAAACAGATAAAAAACATAAGTATCACCTCTCAATACGAAATATATCAATGAATAACAGAGAATTATGACATAGAATAGTGATGCAAAATGGACGTATCAGTGCTACAGGGTGAGTGCCCTTCTGAGCAACCCCATAGGTCCCTAGTGGAGGGACAATAGGGAAATTTATTCCCAATAGGCACCTCGAGGAGGAAACCGTAGGTTCCACATGAACTTAGGCTGCTAGAGGGTGAGTGCCCTCATGAGCTGCCCCGTAGGTCCCTGGTAGAGGGGCCATAGGGAAATGTATTCCCTGTAGGCTCCTCTAGGATGAAATCGTAGGTTCAACATGAACTTAGGCTACTAGAGGGTGAGTGCCCTCGTGAGCCACCTCGTAGGTCCCTTGTGGAGGAGACCATAGAGCAATGTTTTCCCCTATAGGATCCTCGACTAGGACACCATAGCTTTGACATGAACTTGGGCTGCTAGAGGGTGAGTGCCCTCATGAGCTGCCCTATAGGTCCCTTGTGGAAAGGCCATAGGGAGATGTATTCCCTATAGGCTCCTCAAGGAGAAAAACAAAGGTTCAACATGAGCGTAGGCTCCTAGAGGTGAGTGCCCACGTTACCCACCCCGTTGGTCCCCTATGGAGGGGTCGTAGGGCAATATATTCCCTGTAGGCTCCTCGAGGAGGAAACCGTAGGTTCCACATGAACTTAGGCTGCTAGAGGGTGAGTGCCCTTGTGAGATGCCCTATAGGTCCCTGGTGGAGGGGCCGTAGGGAAATGTATTCCCTATATATAGGATCCTACCTGAGGGAACCATATGTTCCACATGAACTTAGGCTGCTAGAGGGTGAGATCCCTTGTGAGCCACCCCAGAGGTCTGTAGTGGAGGGGTTGTAGGGCAATGTATTCACTGTAGGCTCCTCGAGGACGAATCCATAGGTTCAACATGTACTTAAGCCGCTAGAGGGTGAGTGCCCTCGTGAGCTGCCCCGTAGGTGCCTGGTAGAGGAGCTGTAGGGAAATGTATTCCTTATAGGCTCCTCAGGAGGAAACCAGAGGTTGAACATGAAATTAGCCCGCTAGAGGGTGATTGCCCTCGTGATCCGCCCGTAGATCCTGGGGGAGAGGCCGTAAAGGCAATCTATTCCCTGTAGGCTCCTCTAAGAGGACACCATAGGTTCTACATGAACGTAGGATGCTAGAGGGTGAGTGCCCTTGTGAGCCGCCCCGTAGGTCCCTGGTGGAGAGGCTGTAGAGCAATGTATTCCTTGTAGCCTCCTCGAGGAGGAATCTGTAGGTTCAACTTGAACTTAGGATGCTAGAGGGTGAGTGCCCTCATGAGCCACCCCAGAGGTTCCTGGTGGAGGGGCCGTAGGGAAATGCATTCCCTATAGGCTCCTCAAGGAGGAAACCATAGGTTAAACATGTACTTAGGTTACTAGAGGGTGAGTGCCCTCAAGATCCGCCCCGTAGGTCCCTTTTGGAGAACACCGTAGAGCAATGTTTTGACTGTAGGCTCCTCGACTAGGACAGTGTAGGTTCAAGATGAACTTAGGATGCTAGAGGGTTAGTGCCCTCATGAGATGCCCGTAGGTCCCTTGTGGAGGGGTCGTAGAGAAATATATTCCCCATAGGCTCCTCGAGGAGGAAACCGTAAGTTCAACATGAACTTACGATGCTATTGGGTGAGTGCTCTTGTGAGCCACCCGTAGGACCGTCATGGAGGGGCCATAGGGAAATGTATTCCCTATAGGCTCCTTGAGGAGGAAACCATAGGTTCCACATGAACTGAGGCTGCTAGAGGGTGAGTGCCCTCCTGAGCCGCCCCATAGGTCCCTGGTGGAGGGGCCATAGGGAAATGTATTCCCTATAGGTTCCTCGAGGAGGAAACCATAGGTTCCACGCGAACTTAGGCTACTAGTGGGTGAGTACCCTCATGAGCCACCCCATAGGACCCCGGTGGAGGGGCCATAGGGAAATTTATTCCCTTTAGGTTCCTCTAGGATGTAATCGTAGGTTCAACATGAACTTAGGCTACTAGAGGGTGAGTTCCCTCGTGAGCCACCATGTACGTCCCTTCCGGAGGAGACCATAGAGCAATGTTTTCCCTATAGGCTCCTCTACAAGGACACCATAGCTTCTACATGAACTTAGGCTGCTAGAGGGTGAGTGCCCTCATAAACCGCCCTGTAGGTCCCTTGTGGAAAGGCCGTAGGGAACTGTTTCGCTGTAGGCTCCTCGGGGAGAAAACTAAAGGTTCAACATGAGCATAGGCTCCTAGAGGGTGAGTTCCTGTATGAGCCACCCCGTTGGTCCCCTGTGGAAAGCTATAGGGAAATATATTCCCTGTAGGCTCCTTGAGGAGGAAACCATATGTTCCACATGAACTTAGGCTATTAGAGGGTGAATGCCCTTTTTAACCGCCCGTAGGTCCCTAGTGGAGGGACTGTAGGGAAATGTATTCCTTGTAAGCTCCTCAAGGAGGAATCTGACGGTTCAACTTGAACGTAGGCCACTAGAGGGTGAGGGCCCTCATGAGCCACCCCATAGGTCCCTGGTGGAGGGGCTATAGGGCAATGTATTCCATGTAGGATCCTCGAGGAGGAAACCGTAGGTTCAACAGGTACTTACGCTGCTAGAGGGTGAGTGCCCTCAAGATCCACCTAGTAGGTCCCTTGTGGAGGAGACCGTAGAGCAATGTTTTGCCTGCAGGCTCCTTGACTAGGACATCGTACGTTCAACATGAACTTAGGCTGCTAGAGGGTTAGTGCCCTCATGAGAAGCCCCGTAGGTCCCTTGTGGAGGGGTCGTAGGGCAATACATTCCCTTTAGGATCCTCAAGGAGTAAACCGTAAGTTCAACATGAACTTACGCTGCTAGTGGGTGAGTGCACTTATGAGCTGCCCTGTAGGCCCCTGGTGGAGGGGCCGTAGGGAGATGTATTCCTTATAGGCTCCTCGAGGAGGAAACCATAGATCCACATGAACTTAGGCTACTAGAGGGTGAGTGCCCTCATGAGCCACCCCATAGGTCCCTGGTGGAGGGGCCGTACGGAATTTATTCCCTGTAGGCTCCTCTAGGATGAAATCATGGGTTCATCATGAACTTAGGATACTTGAGGGTGAGTGCCGTCGTGAGCTGCCACCTAGGTCCCTTGTGGAGGAGAGCATAGAGCAATGTTTTCCCTGTAGGCTCCTCTACTAGGACACCGTAGCTTCGACATGAACTTAGGCTGCTAGAGCCTGAGTGCCCTCGTGCGCCGCCCCGTAGGCTTCTTGTAGAAAGGCCGGAAGGAAATGTATTCCATGTGGGCTCCTCAAGGAGAAAACTAAAGGTTCAACATGAGCATAGGCTCCTAGAGGGTGAGTGCCCACGCGAGCCACCCCGTTGGTCCCTTGTGGAGGGGCCATAGGGCAATATATTCCATGTAGGCTCCTTGATCAGGAAACCGCAGGTTCCACATGAATTTAGGCTTCTAGACGGTGAGTGCCCTCGTGAGCTGCCACATAGGTCTGTGGTCGAGGGGCCGTAGGGAAATGTACTCCCTATAGACTCCTCTAGGAGAACACCATGGGTTCAACATGAACTTACGATGCCAGAGGGTGAGTGCCGTTGTGAGCCGCCCGTAGGTCCCTGGTGGAGGGGCTGTAGGGCAATGTATTCCTTGTAGGCTCCTCGAGGAGGAATCCAACAGTTCAACATGAACTTAGGCTGCTAGAGGGTGAGTTCCCTCATGAGCCACCCCATAGGTCCCTAGTGGAGGGGTCGTAGGGCAATGTATTTTCCGTAGGCTCTTCGAGGCGGAAACCATAGGTTCAACATGTAATTTGGCTGCTAGAGGGTGAGTGCCATCAAGATCCTCCCCGTAGGTCCCTTGTGGAGGAGACCGTAGAGCAATGTTTTTCCTGTAGGCTCCTCGACTAGGACACCGTAGGTTCAACATGAACTTAGGCTGCTATAGGGTTAGTGCCTTCATGATACACCATGTAGGTCCCACGTGCAGGGGTCGTAGGGCAATATATTCCCTGTAGGCTCCTCGAGGAGGAAACCATAAGTTCAACATGAACTTAGAATGCTAGAGTGTGAGTTCCCTCATGACAAGCCCCGTAGGTCCCTGTGGAGGGGCCGTAGGGAAATGTATTCCCGGTGGGTTCCTCTAGGATGAAGCCGTAGGTTCAACATTAACTTAGGCTACTAGAGGTTGAGTTCCCTCGTGAGCCGCCTTGTAGGTCCCTTCTGGAGGAGACCGTAGAGGAATGTTTTCCCTGTAGGCTCCTCTACTAGGACACCATAGCTTCGACATGAACTTAGGCTGCTAGAGGGTGAGTGCCCTCGTGAGCTGCCCCGTAGGTTCCCTATGGAAAGGCCGTAGGGAAATGTATTCCCTATAGGCTCCTAGAGGAGGAAACTGTAGGTTCAACATGAGCGTAGGTTCCTACAGGGTGAGTGTCCTCGTGAGCCACCCTGTTGGCCCTTGTGGAGGGGCCGTAGAGCAATATATTTTGTGTAGGCTCCTCGAGGAGGAAACTGTAGGTTCCTCATGACCTTGGGATGCTAGAGGGGTCGTGCCCTCATGAGTTGCGTCATAGGTCCATGGTGGAGGGGTTGTAGGGAAATGTATTCCCTATCGGCTCCTCAAGGAGGAAAGCGTAGGTACCACATGAACTTAGGATGCTAGAGGGTGAGTGAGCTCGTGAGCCACCCTGGAGGTTCCTGGTGGAGGGGCCATAGGGAAATGTATTCACTATAGGCTCCTCGAGGAGGAAACCATATGTTCCACATAAACTTAGGCTGCAAGAGGGTGAGTGCTCTCGTGAGCCGCCTAGTTGGTCCCTGCTGGAGGGGCCGTAGGGAAATGTATTCCATGTAGCCTCCTCTAGGAGGAAATCTTAGGTTCAACATGAACTTAGGCTACTAGAGGGTGAGTTCCCTCGTGAGCCGCCTGGTAGGTCCCTTGTGGAGGAGACCGTAGAGCAATGTTTTCCCTGTAAGCTCCTCAACTAGGAAACCGTAGGTCCTATATGAACTTAGGCTCCTAGAGGGTGAGTGCTATTAAAGATTTGTCCGCGAAGGAACTAGGGTCCCACGATCCCTTGATTCGTGAGGGGGATGAACATGCGATTCCTAGGGAACTTAGCAACGACGACGGCAACAGAGCAAGCATACGACAGAGAGATGACACTGAGGTTTTTTACCCAAGTTCGGGACCCTCGTGAGCAGGTAAAGCCCCTACTCCTACTTTCTTGTATTGCTTGCGTGCTTCGCGAGGGTACAATGGAGGATGATAGTCTAGGGTTTTCAATCTCAAGGATCGATCCCTTCCAGGTTAGGAGAAGGGACCCTTATATAGGGCCACGTCGGGCCTCTTCCCCCAATCTATCAGTAGGAAGGGTGACCACAATGCCGCCCCCCATAGTCCTGGTCTATAGGGGTGCTATTTGGTGGACTAGGTCTTGGACCCAGGTGTGTCTCTGCCAGTTGGTAAAGTAGCCTCCCTTTTCCTAGTTTTTCATCATCCGGCGGTGCTTGATATCTCCTTAGCACCCAAACGACAACTGGTGCACCTGCTACGTTGAAATCGTCTTTCCTTCTGTTGTATATAAGGGGGCAGGCCGGACCTTCCTATATAAGGCAAACAGAGGACACAGGGTGACTCAGCCCCTCGTCGGGACTTGCCCTTCTAGCTGGCCACCTTGTGAAGTTACCGATAAGCCCCGCAATGTGCTTCAGAGATCCTGCAGTTGGGCTCTGAGGTGGTGCCTCCCGTGAGAGAGTCCCTCTAGGGAGGGTGTCCCCTCACGAAGCGGACCCTCGCGAGGACAAACCCGTCCGTGCCCGTCTCCGAAGGTATGAAGTCTCTCGAGGGAAAGTCGTATTGACGCACTGGGGGCTAACCGTTGGGACGTGGCACCCCGGTTGTCAGGGCCCCGACAGTAGCCCTCAGGCGTTTGGCCTGCACGTGTCCCTTGATGGAATCAATGGGAAAACAACCTACGATGGTTGGTGGGCCCCAGTGCCTTCCCATGTAATCATGTTCCTGCCACACCCTCGTCTTGACAGCATATTCGAAGTGCCCACGGGCTCTCAACCGCTAGACTTGGGCATGGCACTCCTGTCCTGGGAGTCACTCCCATGATGCGACGACGCGTGTGACCCTTGTAGTTATACCCCGTGCCCAGGGAAGCGATATGTCTTTTTAGACGACCCCGTTTATAATGAGGGGTGAATGTGTGAGTTCTCACTCCTCGCCTTAAATCCCCCTCTATTCCACCACACGCCCATGCGAAAGCCCCGTTCTCTTGGATGTCGTCCCCTTCTCTACCATCGTTGTGACAGGCGAGGCCGCCACAGTCGGGGGTGAGGGCCCTCTGGCCACCATCTCTCTAGTGGAGGAGGTGGCTCCCCCTGTGAAGCACGGTCGTGTACACCCACGCGGGAGCGGCAAAGGGTGGTGCGGGGGTCGTGACGCCGGCCCTGGGGTCGCCTCACCCTCGGTCATGGAAGCGCCGGTCGGCAAGGCTCCGGTGAGACGCGGGCATGAGCGTCTCCGCGGGAGCAGCCGCGGTCACCACAGGAGACACAGTGGAGGGTCTAGCGCTGAGCCCGTGCCTCCCGTGGCAGTCGCCGTGCAGCCCCCGTCGGTGGTGATCAAGATAGAGGACAACCCCGAGCCTACTCAGGTGATCGACTTCATCGTTATTCTTGGGAACTCTAACTTGTTAGGTGACGCTCCCCTCCCGCTTTGCCCTTGGGGTTTGGCGGATCTTCCAAATGAGGTGGAGCTACGACACTCTAGCGGGCACCAGAGGTGGCGGGTGAGCGTGGAGACCCTACCGCCTGACGAGATGTACCTATGCATGGTTGGAATCAGTTCCTCATCGCTTACGGCATCCGGTGTGGTTCCGTGCTGCGGTTCCGCTATGTCGGTGAGAGGGATTTCTCTGTTTCGTTGTTTGACACCCTGCTATGTCAGGTGGCCTACCCGGTGTACCTCCCTTGAGGAGACGAGGCCAGGTCCGCACCGCGTCCACCGCCTCGCCCCTGGGGCCACGGGTCTTTTGCTAGCATACGCGTAGCTTCTTTTGTATTCTGTTTCTAGGTTGGGTCTGTAAGGAAGACTTGTCATGGATGCCTGTAAGCAGACCTTCGCGCTTGTTATTTCTCTATTTGCATGTCTTGCTGTGATGCTTGGAGTTTTTGTCCTCATGCCTGGGAGTTGGCTCGGCGAAGCCGGCCGCAGTTTGGCATCAGGAGAGGCTCACAAAAACCTCGCCCAGCCAAGTGCCTTCTGGAGGTGACGTCAGGGGAGGCTCGCAGATAGTCCCCGCGTGTCTCTAGGCCTAGCTGCTTGGGCGGTTTTATCCTCTAGAGGCTTACACACGTTGCCTCCTCAAGTCTCGCGGGGGCACGCTGTGGCTCAGGGGTTTCACCACTAGTGACGCGACTTGTCGATGGGCCCCTCACGGTCTCCTCGCGAGGCCTCTTCAGGCGGTGGCCAGTGCTGCGGGGGAGGCCCTGTAATGACCTCTGCGGCCAGTCGCGGGCTTCGAGACCATTCATGAGGTAACTTGACATTGTGATAGGGCGGTAAGCTTGGGGCTCAGCGCACTAGGCCCTGCGATTTTCTGGCCGCTTGAGGGGTGAGCGACTCACGGGAAACACCGCTAACCTCTCAAGGAGAAGGTTCTTAGGTGAACACGGGGATTTTTGGTTTCGTAGGGGTTGGAAACCATTGGTGAGGTGACTCACAACCACGGGCTGGGTCATGAGTTTAGAGCTTGACACTTTAGATTTCGACGATCTTAAGACGCGCGGGGGAGGGGGGAGGGGGGCAGTGTCTCGCAAGTCACCGCGAGGATAAAGACTAGGTCAGGAACCGTGGATGAGGTAACTCACAGCTCAGGGACGGGGCACGAGTTCAGAGATCGACCACTTTAGGTCCTGACGAGCTTGGGCCACGGAGGGTCAGTGCCTTGCAGGCCGTCACGAGGATAAAAACTATGTCAGGAACTGTGGGTGAGGTAACTCATGGCCGAGGAATGGGCCGCAAGTTCTGAGCTCGACACTTTAGGTCCTGACGAGCTCGGTTCGCGGAGGTGTAGTCCCTCGCAAGCTGTCGCGAGGATAAAACTGTGTCGGGAACCGTGGGTGAGGTAACTCATGGCCTAACACTTTAGGTCCTGATGGGCTCAGGCCGCAGTGGGGCAATTCCTTAGGAGTCATCGTGAGGATAAAAATTGTGTCAGGGATTATGGGTGATGTAACTCATGGCCAAGGAACGGGCCATGAGTTCAGAGCTCGGAACTTTAGGTCCTGACGAGCTCGGGTCAAGGAGGGGCTCTGCCGCACGAGCCGTCACAAGGATTAAACTAGGTCAGGAAGCATGGGTGAGGGAATTCACAACCGAGGGACGGGCCGTGAGTTCAGAGCTTGACACTTTAGGTTCTGACAAGCTCGGTCCATGGAGGGGCAGTGCCTCACGAGCCATCGTGAGGATAAAAGCTGGGTCCGGAACCATGGGTGAGGTAACTCATAGCCAAGGGATGGGCCGTGACGAGCTGCCCCGTAGACCTTGCTAGGAGAGGGCTGTAGGGAAAAGTATGCACCGCTAGAGTTCCATACACGTGCCACATGAGGATATCAAGCACCAGGAACAGTGGGAGAGGTGACTCATAGCCAGGACTGTCCCATGAGTTTAGAGCTCGACATTTAGGATTAGATGTTGACGGGGGATAGGCCTGGTGAAGGGTACCGTCCCTAGACCCCGCTCCTACGGTGTGTGTGAAATAAGTCTGGCATCATGGTTTTTTTGAGAAATGCTTTTTAGAGGAAAAACCAAATAACCAAGCGTGCGCCCAATATAAGATCCAAAAGAGCGCCGGTAGTAAGAGCTTATTATAATGCCACTGTGGCCTGCACGGGGTCTTACAAGAGATGAAGTCGTAAGGGATGAGGGTTTTCGAGGGTCACTTTAAAAAAGTCGTGGAGTCAGGCGTGCCATTCGGAGAGGTTTGTCCACCTTCCAACAGCCGGATCCGTTGGCTCATCGGTAGTTTAGTCGCTGCCATGAGTGCAGCCAGCGTCATACATGCACTGGGTGTTGTCCTTGGGGAAGTCTAGAGCCCCCGCATCGTCACCGTCCTGGGGAGGTTCTTCATCCCTCATGAGGGCATGCGGGGGTGGTCTTGACCTCCTCTTGCGGTCGCGGGCGAAAGCCACACCCTGCCCCTCGTGAGGCAGGAACAAAACGGCTACTGCCCTCCTCGCCATGTTGTTCTCTTGGGCCATCATCTGCTTCCTCCTAGTGGAGCCTCCGACGTAGTCCAGGGCATCCACATCCTCCAGATAGGTGGCGGTAGGAGTCTTGTAGGCGTGCTTCAGGGAGCGTAAGGTTTCCACTTCATCGCAACGGATCGTGATGACTCCGCTTTTGCCGCCAGGCATCTTGATCATGTTATAGGCATGGTGAGTAGCGGCCATGACCTTGGGCAGCATAGGGTAGCCGAGGATGACGTTTTATGGGAGGTTGATGTGCACCATGTCGAAGTAGATGAGCTCGGCATAGTAGTTTTCACGTGTCCCAAACTTGACGGAGAGGCACACCTGGCCGATGGGTATGTGATGTCTGCAAGTGCACAAATTGTTTGTAGCTAGTTTCGAAGTTCAGATATCGATCCCACAGGGAGCCCAAAGGTAAGTGTTTATTGGTGAAGTCTCTTTCACACCCGAAGTAGTCATAGGTCTTCGAGTGAATTGACTGCAAGTGTTGAAATAAGAATGGGGTTTTGATTAAATGCAATAGATTCAAATAGAACTAGAATGGGAACTTCAGAAATAAAATGCATAAAAGTAAAGAACGACTTTGTTTGTTTGTTTGTTGTTTTCTGCAGATGGTGAAAGAAGGCGTGAGGAGATTCAGTTCATGGTGATAGTGAATGTGCCAGGTGGACGAGTGTGAATGTAACAATTATAATCTTATAGATATATGTGTAGGCGAGCAACCCATAATTAGCCAGAACTCCTTTTGGTAGATTTCATCCCAACTTCAATAATCCTACTAGCCTGCTACCAAAACCATGGTCAGACATTAGATGATTATGACCCTTTAGGTCGCTTAGCGATTAAGCTCCTTGGATCGGACTAATGCAATAAGCACAGTGGTTACTCGTTATCCTTAAGTCAACTAGCTTTCCATTGATATCCCTGTGTCACCTAGGGGTCGTCGGTCAACTAGCGAACAAGATCTTATCTATGTAGAACAAGGTATCATGTTTTCTAGGCCCTTAATTGGACAACAAGCATTAAGCATCCCACGTATAGTCAAGAACACATAATATAGTAATTAGAATCAATCACAATACTAATGGAAAATATATGAAGGCACATCACCTCTCACCAATCCCCTACATCTCCCAGGCCCAAGGGAATTGCTCGCACATGAGAGAAGAATGGATCATCAATACAATCAAATAAAGGGAATTTGTCTTTGTATTACCGTGGAGATCCACAATAAGAATAGAAAAATATCCTACACAATTCAAGATGGGAAGAAACAATCTCAAACCCTAGTCTCGCAAGGTGGAGATCCCTCTCTCTCTCAAGTACAAGTAGTGGCTATGGAGGTGTATGGCTAGGAGATCGAAGATCGTGATGCGAGATGAAGAACGTCTTCTCCTTCTTCTCCGGATCCCTTCTTTCTCCCTTCTGGATGGTGTGGCGGCTGCTGCGTTGTGTTTTCATACCCCGTCCCTTCACGGAAGTTGTCCCTTTTGACAAGATAGAGGCGACGGCAGCTATATGGCGGGAACTATACGGCCATTCTCGCCATATAGTTGGTCGTTAAACCGTCTGTGAGCTCCCCCCGCGTGCTTCCAAAGTGGGACTTGCTTGTTTTCTCCATAATATTGTATTTCTCTAGTTAAATCCTTCTGTTGACGTCCAGAACCTGAAATACACATTAAAATCCAAGTTTTCTTCGCTACCGAAGTATTAGTGTTAGGTAAAGCCAGAAAACTATCAAATCCGGGAGAAAACCATCAATAAAAGCCATAAAAATGCGTTGAATCTCACAGCTATCAACTCCCCCAAGTTTAGATGTTGCTCTCCCTCGAGTGACATGGAAATAAGGAAGAATAACAGAGATCCGAGACTGAAAATAAAGGAACTCACAAGTTTGAATTGGTGTCAAATTCTTTTCTTCACAATTCCTGCAATCTTAAATATGATCATACAAGTATTCACAGATTGCACTGAGTCCACTTGCTAACCATGTATATCTTGCTAGCAAATAAATCATATGCCCAAGGAAGTGTTGAAAGTTTATCTAGGAAGGTGAGACAAATTCTTTTGGTGCCTCTCTTTGTTGAGAGATGAAAACTTTTTGTTCTTTCTCACTTAACCAATTAAGAGTACTCAAGTTGGCATTAAAATATTTAATTTAAGAACAACTCATCTACTCCCATGTCAAAATTTCAAGACTCTCAAAGCACCTTTTTCTTTCTCTTGTTTTTCAAAAACTACAGCTCTTTCATAGAGAAATCATGCCACTATTTTTAACATGTTAATTGGGGTTGTGTTGTGCACTCGTGACCATGCCAAAAAATGATGTTGAGCAATAATGGGCCAGAGGATTACTACAACTTCACTTGGAACGTGAAACCATGAGGAGACTAAATTTTTTACACGTCATAGCATCGCTGCTATAGACGTTTACATAACTCAATAGCCGAAATCAAGTGGTTTCCCGTAATTAGATCGTTCGTTGGCCAGCGGACTTAATAGTTCCCCATGGAGCACGACAGAGTTGTAATGACACGCATAAAGCAATGTCTTACAGTAATTATGATAAAAAGTAGTGGCATAATTTCTACTACTTCGAAGCATCCATTTAATCAAACAATTTCAATCAAGGGTACTATTGAGTCTATTTATATTAAGCACAATTGGGATGGAGTAGTTCTAAAATCAAATTATTTTGAGCTAAGAATGGACTCAAGTCATCTTTCAGATGCTTTTTCTTGTTGTAAAAATGTAGGAAGTATTTTAACCAAGTTCATTGCTCATTGTTTCAAAGCTAAAAAAAGAGACACTAGCAAAGGAATAGAATTTGTAGGATAACAAGCTAAGTGGGGAGTGACTCCAGTGCAAGCAACTAAATAATTGTAAGATCAATTTAAGGTTGCAAGGAGTGTGATGAAAGGAATGTGATACCTCCTCTTGCTTTTTTAGTTCTTGTATTCGAGTCGAACCTCTCTTATATTTCCATATTGCCAAATCACCTGAAATTAAGCAATCTCCGAGAGAAACAAAGAAACAAACTTGCAAATAAAGTTACAACTATTTTTCTGTATTTTGGTTTAGGAATGCAAAACTGAAAATAAATAGGCAATTTTTGAAAAAATAAATCAAAAGAAGAAATAAAAACATGAATGCAAAGTTTGGAGGTTTTCAGACCTCCCCCAAGCTTAGGATGTTGCCAGGCTTAGTTGTTGCCATCATTTGGCAGCTGGTGCGGATACTGCTAGTAGAAGTCGGGAAGTGGGTCATGAAGTGACTGAAGTTGTGAGCCAAAGTGCTCAGATCTTCATTCACGTCCTGAAGAGTGTGGCCAATCTCCCCAACGTGCTAGTTGAGCTGCTAGAACTCCTGATAGGGGACATAGCCGTACCCATGTTATGCTTGGTTGGGCCAAGGTTCCTAGGCTCCTCCTGGCTGCTGCTGTTGTCCTTCCCAAGTAGGGTTGTGCCCCTTCTCTCCCTCCTGCTCCTGCTCATCCTGCTGCCCATCCTTTTCCTCCTCCTCAGCTTGGTGCTCAGCCAAGATCTCCGTCACTTGGTCCTTGATGAGGATCCATGGCAACTGAACCTACTCAATCTGCGTATTATCAAGATAACTAAATTAATATGCTCGGAGCCTTCGGTTAGCATGGTAAACACCAAGGAAGCCACAAGCAGTCAAAAATTTGACGTCCATAAGTTTAGAGCCGTCAACATGTTCCCTAACAGGCAGTGCAATGTTTAATGCATATGCAAGGTGGGTTACCAATCCACCAATGCGAATATCACCTTTTT
Source organism: Avena eriantha (assembly GCA_910589775.1). Classification (NCBI taxonomy): domain Eukaryota; kingdom Viridiplantae; phylum Streptophyta; class Magnoliopsida; order Poales; family Poaceae; genus Avena; species Avena eriantha. Next base: position 464,676,025 of record OU342742.1, read on the forward strand.
TCTTGTTGCTTTGGTGGCGAAAGTGCTGGATGATTAGAGCTGCAGGACTGGGGCTTTGTGTAGCATTGGGGAAGAGGGCCTTGGTGATCATTGGCATGTCCGCGTTGGCCATGGAACCAGTATCACCCCTTTCCAACATCGTGTTGGCGAGGAACAAAGAAAAGTAGCGAATTGTTGGGTTCTGAATGGTGGATATCTTCTTCTGATAGAAATGACTGCCACCATTAACAGAGATAACTTCCTAGGTCTCTCCACTTGTGACGCTGTAGAGGTTAGTAATATTGGGCTCCCTAGTATGGGGGAAGAGGAAAGCATTGCAAAATTGCTCGAAACTTACATCATAGCGCATAGGCTTCATGGTGAAGGTTATGGTGCACAGGTTACCTTTCTCCTTGTGGTCATCGTAGAAGGAGGCAAGGAACTCATGGGTGAGCTTGGCGTAGGTGTCGTGGCTTGCAAAGCCAAGTACCGTCAACTCAGACCTACTACACATGAGGTCGAAGTCCGTCTTCAGCCCGGCCGCGGTGAGAAAGTTGGGGTCGGCCCAACGTGTGGGAAACACCCTCCTCGATGCGACAATGTCCATCTTGGAGTTGCACGAGGCTCGGGCCCCCGAACTTGAGCCCTCTCCCTGTTGGCGCTTGCTCGAACAAAAGAGGCTACTGATTTTGTTCATCGTGATGCACTGAAAAAGTTCACCATAAAACCTTAGGCATATAGTTTCTATATGATATATGAACGATCCTACATGGAAAAATTCAATCCTAACATGAGAAATTAATAGGGAAAACTAAGTAAGCTTGATTTCATCCACTAGATCAATGTGAGAGTTTCAACCATGGAAGTCTTAAAATAAAGCATTGATAGGGAGAGAAACATACCGATCTGTTGATTGCCCCACTCAAACGAATGAAATCCGCGAAGAATCAAGAGTTCTAGGTGGATTTTGAGAGGTTTGGAGAGAGAATATTAGATAAATAATGAGGAGAGGAGGAAGACCTAGCCGTCCCGGTGCGATTTAGTGGTCGCACCGAACTATACGACCGGAACTAGACGGGCGGGTGATGGTGCTCTGCCCGTATAGTTGCAGCGGTGCCGCCAACTAGGGTTTCTTTATACAGGGAAACAACTATACAGGCGCAACTATATGGCTGGATCAAAATGTAACATCCCAAAACTCTAATCCAAGGTTATTAAGATCCAAATCATCAAATTTAGAGTTAACAAAAACTTTTCCATTTGAAAATCATTAAGCATTCATATGTGTGTGCATTTAAAATATGAGTTGTTTGAATTGCCATGTTTGGGTGATCCATTAGTTGTAAAATGATTCTAAGGTGAATTAAACATCATCTAGATCATGCCCAAGCAAATCCCAAAGAAAAACAAATCAAAAAGAATAAATTAAGCAAATGGTCATTTGTGCCATTTTAATCACCATGCCTACTTTGGCTATTCCTAGAACTTAAATCTTAACAGAAACAATTGTCGATCTTTGCACCCCTTGATAGTACAAGTAGTGTTGTACCAAGGCCCACTTTGTTTCATCCCAAAAACTTTCAAACACTCAATTTAAATAACATTGGAAAATAGAATCTAGTGTATGTATCAAGATCACATCAATTCAAAAACCACTCAAATGAACTTCATTTTTAAATCCCAAGCAAACCTAGATGCTCAAGCATGTGATCAACAACTCCACCAAAAATCATCCCAAAATTCAACCAAAAGTTTCTTTCGGCCATTTTTTCTCAAACACCTTGTGGGAAGAATCAAATTAGCCTAACTATTACTGTTTTTGATCAAATATTGTCGAGCCATTTGGGTTGCATTGATCATCCTTGTCTCCCCCAAGTCCAACAAGACCGAAACCAACCCTATCTCTAGCCCCTGGCGCTAGTGCCATGCCGCCTCGACGCCATGCCCGCCAGCCAACCTTGCCAACGCCACAACAGACTGCCATCCCCTCTCCGCCGCTCCAGGAAGCACGGCTCGACCTCACCGCTGCCCACGGTCCACCCCACGGCCATTGCTAGCCACTGGAACACTCCCTAGCCTCGCCGCCCTTTCTCTCTGCGTGCAGCCAGAGCGCCCTCACCGCCAGCATGCCACAGACCACGCCTCGACCATAGACTGCGCACGCTGCTCCGCCTCGACCCCAGCACCCCGCCAGACACGGCCGTTCACCGCCGCACGACCCACAGTCGCCGAGCACCGCGTTGAGCACTGCCTCTGTCTCCCAGAGCGTGCAATGCTCCCGACCATATGCCACCGCCCCTAGCAGCGCCATTACGCCATAGAGAACCGCCAGGGAACCGCCCACTGTCCGCCTACCTCACTCACGCCGATAGCCCCCTCCGTCGTCACCGACGAGCTCCGCCCATACCTCTCAGTCTCACCGTCGCGCCTATATAAGGAGGCCACCCCAGCACAAATTCCTCAAACCATTCCACTCTCCTCTCTCCCCTAAACATTTCCCCTGTCTCGCCAGAGCCGCTCGAGCCGTAGTTCGCCGGAATTGTACTAGAGGAGCCCGCTGCAGAGGAGGAGACGATGCCGTCGATTCCGTCCACCGCAGCCCCTGCCGTGACTTTGTCTGAGTCTGCCGTCGCCGTCCAGTTCGATCGCCTGCCTCGCCGCACTAGCTGGAGCCCTGGTACGTCCCCGGTAGATCCCCACCGGCCGTTTAGGGTTCGGTCTCGCCGGCGACGAGTCCGTCGTTGATGGCAACTATGAGCCGTTGATCCACGTTATAATCATGTGGCCCAGATCATTAGATACCGCTTCGGGTTTTAAGTATCGCTGACATGCGGGACCCCCTGTCAGCAGTCCTCTGCGCCGCTGAGCGTCACTGGGCCGGCCCATTTCCTTTCTCGTGTGACCCAGTTAATTCAAATATAGGTTTTTCTATTTATGTTTAAACTCAATTCTGTCCCTTAGTTCAAAAATCAATTCGGGAAGATTTACTAAACCAAATTGAGTGATTCCAATTTCGTTGGAAAGCTTCTAAAAAGATCTATCCAAGCCCGTTGGATTTAATTCATTTAGAGTTAAAGATTTCTCCTAGTAAAAATAACAAGACAGAAGCTTTTGGACATTCAAACATTTTTATAAAATCAACCCTAATAGCTTTTGAGTTGATTCCAACTCTCAAAAATCACATTTAACCATACCTATCTGAATATGTAATAATATTAAGGTTTTCATGTAGTGACTTTGGACTAGTACCAAAATAATGCTATATAGGCATTTCTAGTCACTTTAAATCATTAAATATTAAACTTAAACTTATTAAAATGTGATCCAACCTTTAAATCACATTCCCATATGTTAGAATATGTGTTGATGACATGTGTCCACATGATCCCATATTTTAAATGGAGAATATTAAATCTTAGTTATTTTCAATGAGTAGAAATTACTTTTCTAAAATAAAAAGAATGAAGCTAGTTAATAAAACCTTGTGATGCTTGTGATGATAATAGATCATCAAATGTGTGACTTAGTGTGCTAAGTAGACTATTTAAGTATTGTTTGGTGATTGTGTATCCCGTATGTATTTATAGACGATAGTACCGACCAAGCTTTCAAGGAGGAGGAGTTCTACCAAGAGGAGGATGAAGAAAACTTCAACCACTGCAGCAACCAAGGCAAGCTAGCACTATACAAGTTAAACCTTGCAAGTTTTACTTGAAAACCTAGCACTTCAACTAAACTGAGCAAGCTATTATTAGCAAGCTAGAATTAAGCTAGATAACCTAAGCAAGATGCATTAGGCATGCTTTGGTTATACCAATTTGACTAGTACCTACTACAAGTTTTACTTTCAAGCTTTTACTTTCTTTACTTTATCAAAGTCCCCTACTTGTTTGAAGGTAGCATAAAAAGTATAAAACTTGACCTATCTAGATAACTTTAGATGTCATTCTATGGCATGAGATTGAGATTAGCATCCCATCTTAGTGAACACTCTTAACTTAGCTTAGAGCTAAATCAAAACTTGAGTCACTTTAGATGGGAACCTTTGGTGAAAATCAATTGTGAAAACCTTGGAATGATGAGTCATTCCATTGAGATGTTTTGACATTTGTTGAGAAACACAAATGGTTTATGATGATGAAAATGTTGAGGCATGAGACTTAGCCCTTTACAAAAACTGATGGTTGGATTCGGATGCTATACCATGCCAATTTTACCATACAACCACAATACCTAAATTGGGTAAGGCTTAGCCGAAAGTTTATATGCATTAGTATTAGTTCCCTCGCGGGAGAGGTTTGAGCTAAGGCTACCTCTCGATGTTGTCCACATATGTAGTGCCCAAGATGACAGATGGTCATGGTTGGGAGGCCATACTCATAGGAGAGGTGCTTATACTAGGGTGTGTAAAGGAAAGGTTATGTTTGATTATCTGCATACTAAGTATGATGATTCAGGGTTATCCCTGACAGATGTATCGAATTTTTTGGTGAAAGTGTACCACCTCTGCAGAGTGTCAAACTATTCGAATAGACGCATCCACGGTTATGGACAGTTGGAGTGGCCATATTGTTTCATTGTCAGATGTTTTCAAAATGACTTATGAAATGAATGATGAATCTTGACTTGACCACAACAGAGTTGTGACTATGACACTAGCTTCCCAACTTAAGTGATTTTAGAACTTTCTTTTATCTTTTTTTCCTGAACTCATCTTAGGTTTCAAAGTTAACTTTACAAGTAAACTTAGAGTTAGCATTTCCCACTAGAACTACCTTACTTTTTAGTGATAGTTTGCGAGTACTTAAAGAGTACTCATGGCTTTTGTCCCTAGCTATTCTTATGGCCAGACTATGAAGGAGACTACCAAGAGGACAGATAGCAGGACGGCTATGATAACTAGGACTATCTTCCATCGTCAGCATTGCCCGTGCCACTGAAGATGGAACCCACTGCTATGCTTATTATTTATTCCGCTGCTTGTTGTATTAAGACTGGATCATGCGATCCTTTATTTGTGTAAGACCTTATTATGGTTTGTAATGGATGATGTACTGTGATATCCAATCTGTTATGTCTCTCAAAAATGGTAATCCTGGGATTGCGATGTATGACATAACAGGCATCTGGGATTAAAAATCCGGGTGTTGACACAAAATGATCCCGCTATATAGTTGTTCGTTAAACTGTCTATCTCTCGAGATAGATTTCTAAAACTGACATCCATATCTATACAGCCGAAAATTTCATTCCCACCTTATAGTTGGTCGTTAAACTCCCAGTACTTTTGGAATAAAATTCTACAAAGGCATCGATATATGTACGGCCAGAATTTTTTATTCCCGCCGTATAGTGGGTCGTTAAACTCGCAGTGCCTTTTAGAAACTCGCAGTGCCTTTTTATTGCCGCCGTATAGTTGGTCGTTAAACTGTTTGTGTCTTCGAAGAAACTTTGTTGATGGCAAAGATAACTATATGACCGGAATTTTTATTCCCGCCGTATAGTTGGTCGTTAAACCATCGGTAATCATCAAAAAATTTCTTTTTCTTCGAGGATACCTTCTTATCCCATAACTTAGCGAAATACCAAGTTTTTGAAAGAAAATTGATAGTAAAAATTGTCGACCAACATTAGCATATTAAAAGCAAAATTTTAGCTTCTATAAATACAACACTCAAACTTTTATTCTTATTATTATTCTCTACCCATTCAATCGACATTTGTACTACTTTTGGATAGCTGCATCTTCACGGGCGTGCTTCTGCAAGAATGTCTGTGAAAAAGTGGTGGGAATATGATGACCTTTTTATTCTATAATCTACTAAATTGACAAAAATGGGTTGACTCCCATTAAGCATTTATTAAGATTGGTTGAATAACTCAATCCTTTCTCTCTTCTCGAATTCTTACCATTGGTTGTCCCTTATCAATGGCACTTACCACATGAACTCATTTTGCTGGCGGAACATATCTTTCCCCTGCTTCTAGCTTCTTTGGAAAATACTAGATGATTTCAGCATCATAAACATTGAATATTATCTTCCCTTCTGCACAATCTACTAACGCACCTGCAGTACTGAGGAAGGGTCTTCCAAGTATTATAGATAATCTTTCATCTTCTGGCATTTCAAGAATGATAAAATCAGTGGGAATAACATGCTCATCTATCCTAAGTAAGACATCCTCAAGCATACCAACAGGTTGTTTAGTGGACTTGTGAGCCATCTATAAAGTGATAGTAGTAGGAGAATACTCCCCTAATCCTAACCTTTTATAGAGGGAGTATGTCATTACACTAACTCCTTCTCCTAGATCACATAAGGCATTGTGAATATATGTTTTACCTACTGAGCATGAAATAGTTGGTATTCCAGGATCTCCAGACTTAGACAATAGCTTCCCATTAGTAGGATAGCAAGTTACCATGGCAACAGTTTCAATTATTTCTTTCTTTCTACTAAGATATCACACAGGAATTTACCATAAGTAGGGACTTTGATTGCATACGCAAATGGAATTTCTAGATGAAGGTCACTAAGTGCCGTTGTAAAAGAATTATAAATTACCTCATCCGGTGTTTTCTTTTTTTTTGATCTGGATAAGGAAGATTTTTCTCACCTGACTTACTCTTGTCTTTTACCTTTTTCAGGGGGTCAGGCTCTTTTGTTGCTTTCTTTTATTGTTGCTTACTACTTTTCTTCTTCTCTACTACAACAACTTCATCCTCTTTACTTGTTTCTTTATATTCTCTTGGATCAACCATCTCTGCATCAGAATCATAATGATCATCCTTTGCATCATTGTTATCCTCCTTGGTTTGCTCTTGCGTCCTAGTTTCATCTTGAGGATCCACCAACGTATCATCTTCTTGACTTGCTTCAAGCAAGGCTTTTTCCTTGCGCTCTTTTTCAGCTTCGTATTCTGGTAGTCCTAAGGGTCCTATGACAACTGCACCCCTTCTTGTGACAACATTAGTAGAAACAGGAATATCTTTATCATCACATAGAAAAATATGATAACCAGATACTATTTGTTCACACTGGGTTTCAATCATACTAAGATACTTATGAAATTGTTTTATTTCTTGGCCAATCTCATCATAATTTTCAGTGAGTTCTGCCAAAATCTTCTTCTGTTTTTGGAAATGCTTATGCAAGTTATTATGAGATTTTACTTGTCGATGTTTGAATTCTTGAAAAACTTTTATAGTTTCATCTTCTTTTGTTAAAACTTGTAACAAATCCCCTTTATTTTCTTTAGCAAGTTCAGAACGTATATCTTTTTCTTTCATAGTTTTACGTACCTCATGCATAAGATCAGGAGTTATCCGAAGAATCCATTTTTCGGCTTAGTGCCAAAATCAGGATTATATAAAGAATCATTCTTAGCCCTAGTAGACATTAATTCCAAACATTCGTTAATAGTTAAGGTATTTATTGATCCTTCTGCTAAAAAGTCAAGCAATTCTCTACATTGAGTATTGAGACCATGGTAAAATAAGTGGAAGATTGTTAGTTCAGAATAGCCATAGGAATACTATTGACAATTCCAAAGAATCTGTCCCGGGCTTGTGGGTAGTTTTCTCCCATGTTCTGACTAAAGTTGCCTATATTCTTTCTTAGTTCAGTTACTTTTTTAAAAGGAAGAAACCTATTTATGAATTTAGTAATGTAATTTTCCCAACATTTAATGTAATGGTGAGGGAGAGAATATAACCAGTCTAGAGCTTTACCTTTAAGAGATCATCAAAATAATTTAAGACGAGAGAAGTCTCTTGGCAAACCTTTTGGTCCAAGCAATGTTATCACATCAAACTCTCTTATATGCCTTCCTGGATCTTCATCTTCCCTTCCACTAAAAGCTTTTTCCTACAAATTTTTAATAATTCCACCATCAAATTGGTATTATCTAACTCCAGGATTAGGGAACTCTATAGGATGTTTAAGAAATTCAGAACTTGGAGCACTGTATTCCCTGAGAGTTTTCTCAGGTTTCATACGAGTTGTCCTATAAATAGACATGATTTCCATAATATCCCTCAGGTTTTCAACTTCAACTTTATTTGATCTTAAATTTTTTCAATAATCTATTTGCACCTTTGAGCAGGCACGCACTCAATATAATCTGGCAGGTAGGTCCTACCAGAGCGTGTAGAACCTTTGTCTCCTAAGGAGAACATTTTGTAGTAGCAACACCTGAAATGTCAAAAGACAAACACATAGAAGTTAGCTCCCCGGCAACGGCGCCAGAAAATAGCTTGATGGCTACAAGTGCACAGATCGTTTGTAGCTAGTTTTGAAGTTCAGATATCGATCCCACAGGGAGCCCAAAGGTAAGTGTTTATTGGTGAAGTCTTTGTCACACCCGAAGTTGTCACAAGTCTTCAAGTGAATTGACTGCAAGTGTTGAAATAAGAATGGGGTTTAGATTAAGTGCAATAGATTTAAATAGAACTAGAATGGAAACTTCAGAAATAAAATGCATAAAAGTAAATAACGACTTTGTTTGTTTGTTGTTTTCTGCAGATGGTGAAAGAAGGCGCGGGGTGATTCAGTTCATGGTGATAGTGAATGTGCCAGGTGGATGAATGTGAATGTAACAATTATAATCTTATAGATATATGTATAGGCGAGCAACCCATAATTAGCCGGAACTCCTCTTGATAGATTTCATCCCAACTTCAATAATCCTACTAGCCCGCTACCAAAACCATGGTCGGACACTAGCGATTAAGACCCTTCAGGTCGCTTAGCGATTAAGCTCCTTGGATCAGACTAATGCAATAAGCATAGTGGTTACTCGTTATAATCGAGTGAACTAGCTTTCCATTGATATCCCTGTGTTACCCAGTGGTCGCCGGTCCACTTGCGAACAAGATCTTATCTATGTAGAACAAGGTATCATGTTGTCTGGGCCCTTAATTGGACAACACGCATTAAGCATCCCGCAGATAGTCAAACACACATAATATAGTAATTAGAATCAATCACAATACTAATGGAAAATATATGAAGGCACATCACCTCTCACCAGTACCCTATATCTCCCACGCCCAAGGTAATTACTCACACATGAGAGAAGAACGGATCATCAATATAATGAAATAAAGGGAATTCGTATTCGTATTATCGTGGAGATCCACAATAAGAATAGAAAAATATCCAACACAATTCAAGATGGGAAGAAACAATCTCAAACCCTAGTCTTGCAAGGTGGAGATCCCTCTCTCTCTCAAGTACAAGTAGTGGCTATGGAGGTGTATTGGCTAGGAGATCGAAGATAATGGAGCGAGATGAAGAACGTCTTCTCCTTCTTCTACGGATCCCTTCTTTCTCCCTTCTGGATTGTGTGGTGGCTGCTACCTTGTGTTTTCGTCCCCCGTCCCTTCATGTAAGTTGTCCCTTTTGACAAGACAAAGGCGGCGGAAGCTATATGGGAGGAACTATACGGCCATTCCCACCGTATAGTTGGTCGTTAAACCGTTTGTGAGCTCCCCTCGCGTGCTTCCAAAATGGGACTTGCTTGTTTTCTCCAGAATATTGTATTTCTCTAGTTAAATCTTTCTATTGATGTCCAGAACCTGAAACACACATTAAAATCCAGGTTTTCTTCACAACCAAAGTATTAGCGTTCGGTAAAGCCAGAAAACGATCAAATCCGGGAGAAAACCATCAATAAAAGCCATAAAAATGTGTCAAATCTCCCAGCTATCAGTATGGTGGATCCGCTGGTCAGCACGGAGAACGATATGGTCGGCATCACCCTGTCATATGGCACCTGCATCTAGGCGAAAGTCTCGGTGGAGATCACGTTAATGCTTGCACCTCTATGGATGAGGGTCTTTGCAACGACGATGTTGATGGTGGGGGTGCAGATCATGGAGAGAGTGTCCACGGGCCTGGTGAAGATGTGGTGGTCACTGGCATCAAAGGTGATGGAACACTAGGACCACTTGAGCTTCGTTGAGGGGACTCCTGGTCTGGCAGTTGTGACCACGCGAGTGAGTAGCTTGAAGTGTCGGTTAGAAGTCAGGGCCTGGGATCCACCAAGTATGCAGGCTATGGCACCCTGCAGCACTTGGTAGCCCTCGGGATCCTCAACACATCCCTTCTCGTAGGGGTGAGGGTGTTGTTGCGCAGGGTTCGTCTGGTTGCCCGTCGAAGGGGTATCGCGGCCGTTGGAGTTGTTGTTCCAGCGGTCTCCTCCATGGTTTCCTCGATTCTGGCCACCTCGCTCACCGCCATGCCTGCCCTTCCTCTAGCAGCTGCATAGGTCGCGGAGTTTCTTGAGCTCGTAGCAGTCGTCGGTGGGGTACCCTGGCTTCTTGTGCAAGTGCCAGTATGACCTGTTGTCCCGATCCCTCTCGCCATTCCCCTTGCGAGGACTCTTCCGATCCGGCTCTACTGCCAGGACGGTGGCGGGGTCCTTGTCCTTGCCCTTGGATGAGGCTGAGGCCTTGGGGGTGGTTTCTGCCTCGGCGAGGACAAACATCCGCCCACCTCCGCCTTCACGCACTTCTTGTCCATGAAGAAGATCTCAATAGCGGTATTGAGGTTCTCGCCCCAGATATCGATCTTCTCCCGCATATTGATATCCTTCACGCCCTCGGAGAAAGCGGTGATGACGTTGGAGTATGAGATTTTGGGGATCTTGTTATAGACCCGGCTGAACCTCTGCAGGAACTTGAAGAGGGTATCTCCAGGCTACTGGCGTATTTGACGGATGTCGTAGTAGGTGAGCGGGTGCTCGTAGGTCCCCTTGAAGTTGGCGATGAAGAGGGAGCTGAGCTTTTCCCATGAGTCGATTGATTCCTCGGGGAGGTTCATCAGCCAGGTACTGGTTGTCTCCTTCAGGCACAGGGGGAACCAGTTTGCCATGACACGGCCGACTCCCCCACTGCCTGGACGCCCATGGCATAAAGCTGAAGGAACTCACATAGGTTGGTCGTACTTTCTAAGGACCGGCATCTCCGGGAAAAACTTGTGGGGCCATACCACGCGGTAGAGGCTCTTGGTGAAGGCGAGGCAGCCGTTGGCCTGGACCGCCTTGCAGTTGGCGAGGGCCGCACAATTCTGTTGACCTATGGCGGCGATTTCCTTGGCGAGACGGTCCTCGCGCTCGCGCAGTGGTGTCATGGCCGCGGGAGGCGAGACAATCTGGCAAATTTTCGCGGGCGGTGGAGTGGCGTTGTTTGGCTTGGTTGCATCCGCACGATGGCGAGGCAGGAGCGAGCCCCTAGGCCCCGGCTCCCTGCCATCCGGCCGAGCCCCTGGGACCTCAGGGGAGGGCGTGGCAGTGTCGAGTAGCACGGTGATCCGGTCGTGCCACCTCTCCTGGCCCTACTCAGCCGGCGGGTAGTCTAGAAGCTTGCACACCATGAGCTTGGTGGCCTCCGGGGTCAGGGTGTCTACGAGACGACACGGTACGGGAGAGCGAGGTGACGCAGTGCGAGGAGGGAGCGGGCTCCCGCAACGGGTGGTAGGAGGATCTCCGTTGGTCCTCCATCCACGAGAGATGCTTGGAGTGTTGGGAATATGCCCTAGAGGAAATCATGTATGATGTTATTCCCAATGTATTCATAAAGTTATTGTCCTTGTATGAATTACTGTATGTATCATTGAATATGTGATTTGATTGTTGAACTATATATTCATGTTGTTCATACTAGTTGTCCTTGGTCATTTTGGTTGTGTTAGTAACCATGAGCCTGTCGGGTCACACACTTAAGAGCGGGAGTAAGTTTGGGTTAGACCCAAACTGGAAATCTATTTGGGTTAGACCTGAATTAGACACGGAGTGACTCAGTGAGTTGGATTCTGAAGGAACTTAGTGACGGTGACAGTGACGGAGCCAGCACACGATATAGATATGACACCGGTTTTTTACCTAGGTTCAGCACCCTCATGAGGAGGTAAAGCCCCTACTCCTGCTTTGTTGTATTTCAGGCATGCTTCGTGAGGGAACAATGGAGGATGAAAGTCTAGGGTTTTAGATCTCAAGGATCGCTCCCTTCCAAGGTAGGAGAAGGGCCCCTTATATAGGGAGGCGTCGGGCCTCTTCCCCAGGTCTATCTATGGGAAGGGTAACCACAGTGCCGCCCCCCATAGTCCTAGTCTACAGGGCTGCTTTTTGGTGGACTAGGTCTTGGACCCGTGTGCGCCTCTGCCAGTTGGTAAAGTAGCCTCCCTTTTCCTAGTTTTTCTTCATCCGGCGCTCCTTGCTGTCTCCATAGCACCCAAACAACAACTGGTGCCCCTGCTACATTGAAATCGTGTGTCCTTCCGTTGTAGAAAAGGGGGAGGACCACACCTTCCTTTACCAAGGCGAACAGAGGGCGCGGGGCGACTCAGCCCCTTGTCGGGACTTGCCCTGCCGGCTAGCCTCGGTGAAGTTACCGATAAGCCTCAAAATGTGTTGTCGGGCTCCTACAACTGAGCTATGAGGTGGAGCCTCCCGGGAGAGATTCCCCCTCGGGATGGTGTCCCCTCGCGAAGCGGACCCTCGTGATGACTAACCTGGCTGTGCCCGTCTCTGGAGATGTCGAAGTCTCTCGAGGGCATGTTGTCTTGAGGCACTAGGGGCCTCTAACCGGTTGGACGTGGCACCGAGGTTGCTAGGGCCCCGACAAGTGCCCTCGTGAGCTACCCCATAGGTCCCTTGTGGAAAGGCCGTAGGGCAAAGTATTCCCTATAGGCTCCTCGAGGAGGAAACAGTAGGTTCAACATGAGCATAGACTCCCAAAGAGTGAGTGCTCGCGTGAGCCACCTAGTTGGTCCCTTGTGGAGGGGCCATACGGAAATATACTCCCTGTGGGCTCCTCGAGGAGGAACCATAGGTTCCACATGAACTTAAGCTACTAGAGGGTGAGTGCCTCGTGAGCCACGCTATAGGTTCCTGGTGGAGGGGCCATAGGGAAATGTATTCCCTGTAGGCTCCTTGAGGAGTAAACCATAGGTTCCATGCAAACTTAGGATGCTAGAGGGTGAGTGCTCTCATGAGCTGCCCCGTAGGTCCCTAGTGGAGGGGCCGTAGGGCAATTTATTCCTTCTAGGATCCCGGAGGAGGAATCCGTAGGTTCAACTTGAACTTAGCTACTAGAGGGTGAGCGCCCTCGTGAGATGCCCCGTAGATCCCTAGTGGATGAGCCATAGGGAAATGTATTCCCTATAGGCTCCTTGAGGAGGAAACCGTAGGTTCAACAGGTACATAGGCTGCTAGAGGGTGTGTGCCCTCGTGATCCCCCCTCGTAGGTCCCTTGTGGAGGAGACCGTAGAGCAATGGTTTCCCTCTAGGCTCCTCGGCTAGGACACCATAGGTTCAACATGAACTTAGGATGCTAGAGGGTTAGTGCCCTCATGAGACTCCTCGAGGAGGAAACCTAAGTTCAACATGAACTTACGCTGCTAGCGGGTGAGTGCCCTCGTGAGCTGTCCCGTAGGTCGCTGGGGCAGGGGCCATAGGGAAATGTGCTCCCTATAGGCTCCTCGAGGAGGAAACCATATGTTCCACATGAACTTAGGCTGCTAGAAGGTGAGTGCCTTCATGAGCCCGCCCCATAGGTCCCTGGTGGAGGGTCCATAGGGAAATGTATTCCCTATAGGTTCCTCTAGGATGAAACCATAGGTTCAACATGAACGTAAGCTACTAGAGGGTGAGTGCCGACGTGAGTTTCCTCGTAGGTCCCTTGTGGAGGAGACCATAGAGAAATGTTTCCCTATAGGATCCTCGACTAGGACACCGTAGCTTTCACAAGTACTTATGCTGCTAGAGCATGAGTGCCCTCGTGAGCCACCCTGTAGGTCCCTTGTGGAAAGGCCGTAGGGAAATGTATTCCATGTGGACTCCTCGAGGAGGAAACTATAGGTTCAACATGAGCATAGGCTCCTAGAGGGTGACTACCCACGTGAGCCACCCTGTTGGTCCCTTGTGGAGGAGCCTTAGTGCAATATACTCCATGTAGGCTCCTCGAGGAGGAAACCCTAGGTTCCACATGAATATAGGCTTCTAGAGGGTGAGTGCCCTCATGAGTTGCCCCGCAGTGCCTAGTGGAGGGGCCATAGGGAAATGTATTCCGTATAGGCTCCTCAACAAGAAAATCGTAGGTTCCACATGAACTTAGAATGCTAGAGGGTGAGTGCCCTTGTGAGTCGCCCCAGAGGTCCCTGGTGGAGGGGTCGTAGGGCAATGTATTCACTGTAGGCTCCTCGAGGAGGAAACCATATATTCCACTTGAACTTAGGCTGCTAGAGGTTGAGTGCCCTCGTGAGCCGGCCCGTAGGTCCCTGGTGGAGGGGTCGTGGGATCAATGATTTCCCTGTAGGCTCCTCGACTTGGACAAAGTCGGTTCAACATGAACTTTGGCTGCTAGAGGGCGAGCGCCATCATGAGCTACCCCATTGGTCCCTTATGGAAATGCCATAGGGAAATGTATTCCCTGTAGGCTCCTCGAGGATGAAACTGTAGGTTCAACATGAGCATAGGCTCCTAGAGGGTGAGTGCTCGCGTGAGCCACCCCATTGGTCCCTTGTGGAGGGGCCGTACAACAATATATTGCATGTATGCTCCTCGAGGAGGAAACCATAGGTTCCTCACGAACTTAAGGTGCTAGAGGGTGAGTGCCCTTGTGAGCCACCCTATAGGTTCCTGGTGCAGGGGCCATAGGGAAATATATTCCATGTAGGCTCTTTGAGGAGGTTCCACAAGAACTTCGGCTGCAAGAGGGTGAGTGCCCTCGTGAGCTGTCCCGTAGGTCCCTGGTGGAGGGGCCATATGGCAATGTATTCCTTGTAGGCTCCTTGAGGAGGAATTTGTAGGTTCAACATGAACTTAGGATGCTAGAGGGTGAGTGCCCTCGTGAGATTCCCAGTAGGTCCCTGGTGGAGGGGCCATAGGGAAATGTATTCCCTATGGGATCCTCGAGGAGGAAACCGTAGGTTCAACATGAACTTAGCCTGCTAGAGGGTGATCCGCCCCGTAGGTCCCTTGTGGAGTAGACCGTAGAGCAATGTTTTCCCTATAGGCTCCTCGACCAGGACACCGTAGGATCAACATGAACTTGGAACGCTAGAGGGTTAGTGCCCTTGTGAGCCGCCCTGTAGGTCTTTGGTGGAGGGTCCATAGGGAAATGTATTCCATATAGGCTCCTTAAGGTGGAAACCATAGGTTCCACATAAACTTAGGCTGCTAGAGGGTGAGTGCCCTCGTGTGCCGCCACAGAGGTCCCTGGTGGAGGGGTCGTAGGGAAATGTATTCACTGTAGGCTCCTCGAGGAGGAAACCATATGTTCTACATGAACTTTGGCTTCTAGAGGGTGAGTGCCCTCGTGGGCCACCCCGTAGGTCCCAAGTAGAGGGGCCATAGGGAAATGTATTCCTTGTAGGATCCTCTAGGAGGAAATCTTAGTTTCAACATGAACTTAGGCTACTAGAGGGCGAGTGCCCTCGTGATCCGCCTCGTAGGTCCCTTGTGGAGGAGACCTTAGAGCAATGTCTTCCTTGTGGGCTCCTCGACTAGGACACCGTAGGTTAAACATGAACTTAGGCTGCTAGAGGGTGAGTGCCCTCGTGAGCTACCCCGTAGGTCCCTTGTGGAAAGGCCGTAGGGAAATGTATTCCCTATAGGATCCTTGAGGAGGAAATTGTAGGTTCAACAAGAGCATAGGCTCATAGAGGGTTTGTGCCCGCGTGAGCTACCCCGTTGGTCCCTTCTGGAGGGTCCATATGGCAATATATTCTCTATAGGCTCCTCGAGGAGAAAACCGTAGGTTCCGCATGAACTTAAGCTGCTAGAGGGTGAGTGCCCTCATGAGCCACCCTATAGGTTCCTAGTGGAGGGGCCATAGGGAAATGTATTCCCTGTTGGGTCCTTGAGGAGGAAACCATAGGTTTAACAGGTACTTAGGCTGCTAGAGGGTCAGCACCCTCATGGTCCTCCCCGTAGGTCCCTTGTTGAGGAGACCGTAGAGCAATGCTTCCCCTGTAGGCTCCTCAACTAGGACACTATAGTTTCAACATGAACTTAGGATGCTGGAGGGTTAGTGCCCGCGTGAGACGCCCCGTAGGTCCCTTGTGGAGGGGTCGTAGGGCAATATATTCCTTGTAGGCTCCTCGAGGAGGAAACCGTAAGTTCAACATAAAATGACGCTGCTAGTAGGTGAGTTCCCTCATGAGCCGCCCCGTAGGACCCTGGTGGAGGGGCCATAAGAAAATGTATTCCTTGTAGGCTCCTCCAGCATAAAACCTTAGGTAAAAGCCATAAAAATGTGTCAAATCTCCCAGCTATCAGTATGGTGGATCCGCTGGTCAGCCCGGAGAACGATATGGTCGGCATCACCCTGTCATATGGCACCTGCATATAGGCGAAAGTCTCGGTGGAGATCACGTTCATGCTTGCACCTCTGTGGATGAGGGTCTTTGCAACGACGATGTTGATGGTGGGGGTGCAGATCATGGAGAGAGTGTCCACGGGCCTGGTGAAGATGTGGTGGTCACTGGCATCAAAGGTGATGGAACACTAGGACCACTTGAGCTTCGGTGAGGGGACTCCTGGTCTGGCAGTTGTGACCACGCGAGTGAGTAGCTTGAAGTGTCGGTTAGAAGTCAGGGCCTGGGATCCACCAAGTATGCAGGCTATGGCACCCTGCAGCACTTGGTAGCCCTCGGGATCCTCAACACATCCCTTCTCCTGGGGGTGAGGGTGTTGTTGCGCAGGGTTAGTCTGGTTGCCCGTCGAAGGGGTATCGCGGCCGCTGGAGTTGTTGTTGCAGCGGTCTCCTCCATGGTTTCCTCGATTCTGGCCACCTCGCTCACCGCCATGCCTGCCCTTCCTCTAGCAGCTGCATAGGTCGCGGAGTTTCTTGAGCTCGTAGCAGTCGTCGGTGGGGTACCCTGGCTTCTTGTGCAAGTGCCAGTACGACCTGTTGTCCCGATCCCTCTCGCCATTCCCCTTGCGAGGACTCTTCCGATCCGGCTCTACTGCCAGGACGGTGGCGGGGTCCTTGTCCTTGCCCTTGGATGAGACTGAGGCCTTGGGGGTGGTTTCTGCCTCGGCGAGGACAAACATCCGCCCACCTCCGCCTTCACGCACTTCTTGTCCATGAAGAAGATCTCAATAGCGGTATTGAGGTTCTCGCCCCAGATATCGATCTTCTCCCGCATATTGATATCCTTCACGCCCTCGGAGAAAGCGGTGATGACGTTGGAGTATGATATTTTGGGGATCTTGTTATAGACCCGGCTGAACCTCTGCAGGAACTTGAAGAGGGTATCTCCAGGATACTGGCGTATTTGACGGATGTCGTAGTAGGTGAGCGGGTGCTCGTAGGTCCCCTTGAAGTTGGCGATGAAGAGGGAGCTGAGCTTTTCCCATGAGTCGGTTGATTCCTCGGGGAGGTTCATCAGCCAGGTACTGGTTGTCTCCTTCAGGCACAGGGGGAACCAGTTTGCCATGACACGGCCGACGCCCCCACTGCCTGGACGCCCATGGCATAAAGCTGAAGGAACTCACATAGGTTGGTCGTACTGTCTAAGCACCGGCATCTCCGGGAAGAACTTGTGGGGCCATACCACGCGGTAGAGGCTCTTGGTGAAGGCGAGGCAGCCGTTGGCCTGGACCGCCTTGCAGTTGGCGAGGGCCGCACAATTCTGCTGACCTATGGCGGCGATTTCCTTGGCGAGACGGTCCTCGCGCTCGCGCAGTGGTGTCACGGCCGCGGGAGGCGAGACAATCTGGCAAATTTTCGCGGGCGGTGGAGTGGCGTTGTTTGGCTTGGTTGCATCCGCACGATGGCGAGGCAGGAGCGAGCCCCTAGGCCCCGGCTCCCCGCCATCCGGCCGAGCCCCTGGGACCTCAGGGGAGGGCGTGGCAGTGTCGAGTAGCTCGGTGATCCGGTCGTGCCACCTCTCCTGGCCCTACTCAGCTGGCGGGTAGTCTAGAAGCTTGCACACCATGAGCTTGGTGGCCTCCGGGGTCAGGGTGTCTACGAGACGACACGGTACGGGAGAGCGAGGTGACGCAGTGCGAGGAGGGAGCGGGCTCCCGCAACGGGTGGTAGGAGGATCTCCGTTGGTCCTCCATCCACGAGAGATGCTTGGAGTGTTGGGAATATGCCCTAGAGGAAATCATGTATGATGTTATTCCCAATGTATTCATAAAGTTATTGTCCTAGTATGAATTACTGTATGTATCATTGAATATGTGATTTGATTGTGGAACTATATATTCATGTTGTTCATACTAGTTGTCCTTGGTCATTTTGGTTGTGTTGGAAACACAACTTAGACTAATGTGAAAGTCGGCTGATGACTCGGTTCTAGTTGTCATGGGCATGGAGATGCTATTCCGACTTACACGGATTTGTCTAGAAAGTTAGCGACTCGGACTGACCCATATTTAGGTACAGCGAACAAGTCGTCATTTGTATGTCTCAATCGATGTAATCCTTAGACCTGAGGTTATTGCACAATCCGAGTTGTGGATCACCGACTTAGGTTCTATCAGACGTTGCTCTGTCAAAGGGAAATTATAAAGGGAGAGTTTGGGTCGATTGAGAATCAAGCTGTGATGTGGATAACCAAGATGGGATTTTGCCCCTCCATTTGGAGAGATATTCTCTGGGCCCTCTCGGAAGATATTATTTGGAAAGCATGGCCATCCGCGACTCAACTAAGTGTTAACCGAGGTGATTGACTAAGAGTTAGTCGGAAGAATCACTTATCTCGGGTCGAGAAAGAGAGTCAAACTATTTAAGGGATGATGATTATTCGCCTATAGTTTGACGAGGCATATCGTGAGTCAAAAGGGACTTGGACAAAAGTCGCATTGGAAGGTATGTCGTCATGACTCTTTGGTACTTGGGAGTCGGCACGTACTACTAGGAGCCGCTACCAAATAATCAGTCATGAGTGAGACTCGGATCGTGTCCAGGTAACCATGAGCCTGTCGGGTCACACACTTAAGAGCGGGAGTAAGTTTGGGTTAGACCCAAACTGGAAATCTATTTGGGTTAGACCTGAATTAGACACGGAGTGACTCAGTGAGTTGGATTCTGAAGGAACTTAGTGACGGTGACAGTGACGGAGCCAGCACACGATATAGATATGACACCGGTTTTTTACCTAGGTTCAGCACCCTCATGAGGAGGTAAAGCCCCTACTCCTGCTTTGTTGTATTTCAGGCATGCTTCGTGAGGGAACAATGGAGGATGAAAGTCTAGGGTTTTAGATCTCAAGGATCGCTCCCTTCCAAGGTAGGAGAAGGGCCCCTTATATAGGGAGGCGTCGGGCCTCTTCCCCAGGTCTATCTATGGGAAGGGTAACCACAGTGCCGCCCCCCATAGTCCTAGTCTACAGGGCTGCTTTTTGGTGGACTAGGTCTTGGACCCGTGTGCGCCTCTGCCAGTTGGTAAAGTAGCCTCCCTTTTCCTAGTTTTTCTTCATCCGGCGCTCCTTGCTGTCTCCATAGCACCCAAACAACAACTGGTGCACCTGCTACATTGAAATCGCGTGTCCTTCCGTTGTAGAAAAGGGGGAGGACCACACCTTCCTTTACCAAGGCGAACAGAGGACGCGGGGCGACTCAGCCCCTTGTCGGACTTGCCCTGCCGGCTGGCCTCGGTGAAGTTACCGATAAGCCTCAAAATGTGTTGTCGGGCTCCTACAACTGAGCTATGAGGTGGAGCCTCCCGGGAGAGATTCCCCCTCGGGATGGTGTCCCCTCGCGAAGCGGACCCTCGTGATGACTAACCTGGCTGTGCCCGTCTCTGGAGATGTCGAAGTCTCTCGAGGGCATGTTGTCTTGAGGCACTAGGGGCCTCTAACCGGTCGGACGTGGCACCGAGGTTGCCAGGGCCCCGACAAGTGCCCTCGTGAGCTACCCCATAGGTCCCTTGTGGAAAGGACGTAGGGCAAAGTATTCCCTATAGGCTCCTCGAGGAGGAAATAGTAGGTTCAACATGAGCATAGACTCCCAAAGAATGAGTGCTCGCGTGAGCCACCTAGTTGGTCCCTTGTGGAGGGGCCATACGGCAATATACTCCCTGTGGGCTCCTCGAGGAGGAACCATAGGTTCCACATGAACTTAAGCTACTAGAGGGTTGTGAGCCACGCTATAGGTTCCTGGTGGAGGGGCCATAGGGAAATGTATTCCCTGTAGGCTCCTTGAGGAGTAAACCATAGGTTCCATGCAAACTTAGGATGCTAGAGGGTGAGTGCTCTCATGAGCTGCCCCGTAGGTCCCTAGTGGAGGGGCCGTAGGGCAATTTATTCCTTCTAGGATCCTGGAGGAGGAATCCGTAGGTTCAACTTGAACTTAGCTACTAGAGGGTGAGCGCCCTCGTGAGATGCCCCGTAGATCCCTAGTGGATGAGCCATAGGGAAATGTATTCCCTATAGGCTCCTCGAGGAGGAAACCGTAGGTTCAACAGGTACATAGGCTGCTAGAGGGTGTGTGCCCTCGTGATCTGCCCTCGTAGGTCCCTTGTGGAGGAGACCGTAGAGCAATGGTTTCCCTCTAGGCTCCTCGGCTAGGACACCATAGGTTCAACATGAACTTAGGATGCTAGAGGGTTAGTGCCCTCATGAGACTCCTCGAGGAGGAAACCTAAGTTCAACATGAACTTACGCTGCTAGCGGGTGAGTGCCCTCGTGAGTTGTCCCGTAGGTCGCTGGGGCAGGGGCCATAGGGAAATGTGCTCCCTATAGGCTCCTCGAGGAGGAAACCATATGTTCCACATGAACTTAGGCTGCTAGAAGGTGAGTGCCTTCATGAGCCGCCCCATAGGTCCCTGGTGGAGGGTCCATAGGGAAATGTATTCCCTAT
Organism: Avena eriantha; assembly: GCA_910589775.1. NCBI lineage: Eukaryota > Viridiplantae > Streptophyta > Magnoliopsida > Poales > Poaceae > Avena > Avena eriantha. The sequence goes on from OU342742.1 coordinate 464,696,821, forward strand.
AGGTTCCTCTAGGATGAAACCATAGGTTCAACATGAACGTAAGCTACTAGAGGGTGAGTGCCGACGTGAGTTTCCTCGTAGGTCCCTTGTGGAGGAGACCATAGAGAAATGTTTCCCTATAGGATCCTCGACTAGGACACCGTAGCTTTCACATGTACTTATGCTGCTAGAGCATGAGTGCCCTCGTGAGCCACCCTGTAGGTCCCTTGTGGAAAGGCCGTAGGGAAATGTATTCCATGTGGACTCCTCGAGGAGGAAACTATAGGTTCAACATGAGCATAGGCTCCTAGAGGGTGACTACCCGCGTGAGCCACCCTGTTGGTCCCTTGTGGAGGAGCCTTAGTGCAATATACTCCATGTAGGCTCCTCGAGGAGGAAACCCTAGGTTCCACATGAATATAGGCTTCTAGAGGGTGAGTGCCCTCATGAGTTGCCCCGCAGTGCCTAGTGGAGGGTCCATAGGGAAATGTATTCCCTATAGGCTCCTGAACAAGAAAATCGTAGGTTCCACATGAACTTAGAATGCTAGAGGGTGAGTGCCCTCGTGAGTCGCCCCAGAGGTCCCTGGTGGAGGGGTCGTAGGGCAATGTATTCACTGTAGGCTCCTCGAGGAGGAAACCATATATTCCACTTGAACTTAGGCTGCTAGAGGTTGAGTGCCCTCGTGAGCCGCCCCGTAGGTCCCTGGTGGAGGGGTCGTGGGATCAATGATTTCCCTGTAGGCTCCTCGACTTGGACAAAGTAGGTTCAACATGAACTTTGGCTGCTAGAGGGCGAGCGCCATCATGAGCTACCCCATTGGTCCCTTATGGAAATGCCATAGGGAAATGTATTCCCTGTAGGCTCGTCGAGGATGAAACTGTAGGTTCAACATGAGCATAGGCTCCTAGAGGGTGAGTGCTCGCGTGAGCCACCCCATTGGTCCCTTGTGGAGGGGCCGTACAACAATATATTACATGTATGCTCCTCGAGGAGGAAACCATAGGTTCCTCACGAACTTAAGGTGCTAGAGGGTGAGTGCCCTTGTGAGCCACCCTATAGGTTCCTGGTGCAGGGGCCATAGGGAAATATATTCCATGTAGGCTCTTTGAGGAGGTTCCACAAGAACTTCGGCTGCAAGAGGGTGAGTGCCCTCGTGAGCTGTCCCGTAGGTCCCTGGTGGAGGGGCCATATGGCAATGTATTCCTTGTAGGCTCCTTGAGGAGGAATTTGTAGGTTCAACATGAACTTAGGATGCTAGAGGGTGAGTGCCCTCGTGAGATTCCCAGTAGGTCCCTGGTGGAGGAGCCATAGGGAAATGTATTCCCTATGGGATCCTCGAGGAGGAAACCGTAGGTTCAACATGAACTTAGCCTGCTAGAGGGTGATCCGCCCCGTAGGTCCCTTGTGGAGTAGACCGTAGAGCAATGTTTTCCCTATAGGCTCCTCGACCAGGACACCGTAGGATCAACATGAACTTGGAACGCTAGAGGGTTAGTGCCCTTGTGAGCCGCCCTATAGGTCTTTGGTGGAGGGTCCATAGGGAAATGTATTCCATATAGGCTCCTTAAGGTGGAAACCATAGGTTCCACATAAACTTAGGCTGCTAGAGGGTGAGTGCCCTCGTGAGCCGCCACAGAGGTCCCTGGTGGAGGGGTCGTAGGGAAATGTATTCACTGTAGGCTCCTCGAGGAGGAAACCATATGTTCTACATGAACTTTGGCTTCTAGAGGGTGAGTGCCATCGTGGGCCACCCCGTAGGTCCCAAGTGGAGGGGCCATAGGGAAATGTATTCCTTGTAGGCTCCTCTAGGAGGAAATCTTAGTTTCAACATGAACTTAGGCTACTAGAGGGCGAGTGCCCTCGTGATCCGCCTCGTAGGTCCCTTGTGGAGGAGACCTTAGAGCAATGTCTTCCTTGTGGGCTCCTCGACTAGGACACCGTAGGTTAAACATGAACTTAGGCTGCTAGAGGGTGAGTGCCCTCGTGAGCTACCCCGTAGGTCCCTTGTGGAAAGGCCGTAGGGCAATGTATTCCCTATAGGCTCCTTGAGGAGGAAATTGTAGGTTCAACAAGAGCATAGGCTCATAGAGGTTTTGTGCCCGCGTGAGCTACCCCGTTGGTCCCTTCTGGAGGGTCCATATGGCAATATATTCTCTATAGGATCCTCGAGGAGAAAACCGTAGGTTCCGCATGAACTTAAGCTGCTAGAGGGTGAGTGCCCTCATGAGCCACCCTATAGGTTCCTAGTGGAGGGGCCATAGGGAAATGTATTCCCTGTTGGGTCCTTGAGGAGGAAACCATAGGTTTAACAGGTACTTAGGCTGCTAGAGGGTCAGCACCCTCATGGTCCTCCCCGTAGGTCCCTTGTTGAGGAGACCGTAGAGCAATGCTTCCCCTGTAGGCTCCTCAACTAGGACACTATAGTTTCAACATGAACTTAGGATGCTGGAGGGTTAGTGCCCGCGTGAGACGCCCCGTAGGTCCCTTGTGGAGGGGTCGTAGGGCAATATATTCCTTGTAGGCTCCTCGAGGAGGAAACCGTAAGTTCAACATAAAATGACGCTGCTAGTAGGTGAGTTCCCTCATGAGCCGCCCCGTAGGACCCTGGTGGAGGGGCCATAAGAAAATGTATTCCTTGTAGGCTCCTCCAGCATAAAACCTTAGGTTCAACATGAACTTAGGCTTCTAGAGGGAGAGTTCCCTCGTGGGCCCCCTCGTAGGTGCCTTATGGAGCAGACCGTAGAGCAATGTTTTCCCTATAGGCTCCTCGAGAAGGACACCGTAGCTTCGACATGAACTTAGGCTGCTAGAGGGTTAGTGCCCCCATGAGCCATCCTGTATGTCCCTTGTGGAAAGGCCGTAGGGAAATGTATTCCCTGTAGGCTCCTCGAGGAGCAAACTGTAGGTTCAACATAAGCGTAGGATCCTAGAGGGTGAGTGCCCACGTGAGACACCCCGTTGGTCCCTTGTGGTGGGGCCGTAGGGCAATATATTCCATGTAGGCTCCTCGAGGAGGAAACCGTAGGATCCACATGAACTTAGGCTTCTAGAGGGTGAGTGCCCTCATGAGCTGCCCTGTAGGTACCTGGTGGAGGGGCCGTAGGGAAATGTATTTGTTATAGTCTCCTCAAGGAGGAAACCATAGGTTCCACATGAACTTAGGCTGCCACAGGGTGAGTGTGCTCGTGAGCCGCCTAGGACGTCCCTGCTAGAGGGGTTGTAGGCCAATGTATTCACTGTAGGCTCCTCTAGGAGGAAACCATATGTTCCACGTGAACTTAGGCTGCTAGAGGGTGAGTGCCCTTGTGAGCCGCCCCGTAGGTCCCTGGTGGTGAGGCCATTGGGAAATGTATTCCCTCTAGGATCCTCTAGGAAGAAGTTGTAGGTTCAGCATGAACTTAGGCTACTAGAGTGTGAGTTCCCTCGTGAGCCGCCTCGTAGGTTCCTTATGGAGGAGACCGTACATCAATGTTTCCCTATAGGCTCCTCGACTAGGACACCGTAGGTTGCAACATGAACTTAGGCTGTTAGAGGGTGAGTGCCCTCGTGAGCTACCCCATAGGTCCCCTATGGAAAGGCCGTAGGGAAATATATTCCCTATAGGCTCCTCGAGGAGGAAACTGTAAGTAGAACATGAGCGTAGGCTCCTAGAGGGTGAGTTCCCGTGTTAGCCACCGCATTGGTCCCTTGTGGAGGGGTCGTACGACAATATATTCCCTGTAGGCTCCTCGAGGAAGAAACCGCAGGTTGCGCATGAACTTAAGCTGCTAGAGGGTGAGTACCCTCATGGGCCACCCTATAGGTACCTAGTGGAGGGTTCGTAGGGAACTGTATTCCCCGTAGGCTCCTTGAGGAGGAAACCGTTGGTTCCACAAGAACTTAGGTTCCTAGAGGGTGAGTGCCCTCGTGAGCTGCCCCGTAGGTCCCTGGTGGAGGGGTCTTAGGGCAATGTATTCCTTGTAGGCTCCTTGAGGAGGATTCCATAGGTTCAACATCAACTTAGGCTACTAGAGGGCGAGTGCCCTCGTGAGCTTCCCCATAGGTCCCTGGTGGAGGAGCCGTAGGGAAATGTATTCCCTATAGGCACCTCGACGAGGAATCTATAGGTTCCACATGAACTTAGCCTGCTAGAGTGTGATCTGCGTAGTGGGTCCCTTATGGATGAAACCAACGAGTAATGTTTTTCCTGTAGGCTCCTCATTTAGGACACCGTAGGTTCAACATGAACTTAGGCTGGTAGAAGGTTAGTGCCCTCATGAGCCACCTCGTATGTTTTGGGAATGACCACGGTAGTCACTACCAGGGGTAGCGATTGGAAGGATTTAGGGCAAGAGTGAGTCAGCATCTACGGTGCGAGATTGGAGAGCTAAGACACAGGGATTTACCCAGGTTCGCCCCTCGTAGGGTAAATACATACTCCTGCTAGATTGTATTATTGGCCAGTGAGTTACATGGGCGGCGAGCTTGGCGGCTAGGCAGCGAGTTGCTTGGATAGGGTGTATGATGGAACGTGAGTACATAGAGTATCCTAGGGAGGTTTATATAGGGGGTACCTTACTTAGGTTTACAGGATTACAACCGAATCAGTTAAGAACTCGGAGGATTTGAACTAATCCAACTGGGCCTATCTATGCTTCTAGGCCTTCAACTTCTAGTCGTCGGGCTTGTCCCTCAGCCGTATTCTAGTCGCCTTCCTGCAGGCCCACTCGCAATGGGCTTGGTCAACTCAAAACGTCTCGCTGGGCATACCCCATTCGGCATATCCCCATCAGTAGTCCCCGAGGCCGACGGTGATTCAACAGGTGTTTGCTTGGCAGTCGGAGTAGGCGAGTCCGGGTGGAGGCTAAGTCGAATCGGCGGTGGGATCCTCCAATGAAGGGAGAAACTCCTCAAATGTGTTTTCAGTCGCAACATTGGCGAGTGGACATGTGTTCGAGTCGCCACGCCCATTCGATTCAAAGGGACAAGTAGGCGAGTCGAGTGAATGAAGTTGGACTGTCAGCTTGGTCAAACTAGCCGTTGGGTAAACCAGCAATAACTTTGGCAAATTTACCGTGGGATAATAGCTCTCCCGAGATTGGCGGGTAGCGCCTCTTTATAAGGAGAAAGGCAGGGGAATTTTCTGGGTATTCTTAGCATTTTCCCATCCTTGTGCACCTTCAGTCTCCCATCCTTATCCCGATCGAGGATCTCTGAACCAAGCAATCTCGGTCTTCTCCGATGGCGCCTCCGAAGGATCTAAGGGGCAAGTCAAAGTGTACCACCGCCGCCTTGAATTTTTTCCAAGACTCGGGATCCTTTGCAAGGGGAACTTGCAGATCCCCGCACACAGCGAGACAGAGCCAAAGCCTCACCCCGACGAATTTATTTGCTTCCAGAGCCACTTCGAAAGGGGGCTGGTGTTCCCCACATCAATCTTCTTCTGGAAGGTTCTAATCGTATTACGCAATCAATCCGTCAGATCTGGGGCCGCACAACATCAAGAAGCTAGCCATATTCTTCCCCTTCCACGAATGCTACTTGGGGTTCCATCCCTACTTCCCTCTGTTGCTGGAGCTATTCAACAGCCGCATAAGCCGCGAGGGGGTAGGCGTCCCTGTCTTGGCGGCAGGTGGCACTACCTTGAAGCTGAAGCCCAAGGCCAAGTTTGTGAAGCTCCTACTGCCGAAGAAGGCCGCAAGCGAGTGGAAGAAGAACTGGTTTTACGTGAAGGAGTCCAGTACCGACGGTGAGGTATCTCTTCTGATGTACACCGCCGATTGGAGCGAGCCACCCCGGTTGTTGGAGACCAAACTTCCTGATGACTGGCTATCGACGAGATCTTGACGCGAATCAAGGAGCCGATGGAAGAAGGTCTCGAGACCATCAATCTGTATAATTGTTGGCTTGGGTGGCAGCTGGTTCCGCTAGCTACCCGAGCCCACTGGATGTACCAGTACACTGGTATGGACGATGTCACAAGGGCGAGCAAAGAAGTCTGGGAGGCCGAAGACTACATTGCCATGCTGAAAAAGATCACGGAGGCCGAATGCTGGGCTCGCTCCATACACCACCAAGAAGCGTCAGGCCCCCACAGTAAGTCTCCTTACTTTCTTAATCTTGGTTTTGCAGTCGCAGTTTTGTAGTTGCGGTTTTTGTGTCTGTTTTGATCGAGCCATTTTTCTTTATCTTTGCTAGCTGTTCCAAGTTCTCGGGAACTAGCTTACTCTGCTCGACGAAGAGGTTCCCAAGGAGCTCGAGGAAGAAGAGGAAGAGGAATCCTCCGAGAGTGAGGGTGAAATAATGGAGGCGCCTGCGTTCTCTTCCGCGGCTCGAAAGACCTGCTGGAAAAAGCAGTGTGAGCTCACGGCAAGTCACAACCTTGAAGAACACGACAACGACGTTGACATCGTGGAAGAACACAGCTCGTGCCGCATGGCTACTCTGGCAAAGCCCGTGCTGAAGTTGAACTCGCCACCGTAGGCTAAGCAGCTATCGAAGGCCAAGCCAACAACAAAGTCGAGGTCGCCAGCGAAGTCATCAGCCAGGTCCATGGCGATGTTCAAAACAGATGACGAACCTGGCGACAAGGAGACCACGGATGTTGCGAAGGTTCTAGAGGACTCACCTCCGATGATGGAAATGGAGGCCGCATATTTGGTTGTGGATACTCCACTCGCCGCCATTGCACAGGAGGCGTCGGCGCCCCTGAAACAGGGGTTGAAGCGGCCAAGGGTTCGACGACTCAAGCGCCAAAGAAGGCACCCACATTGTCGTTGCTGGAGATCTTTACGATAGCAGCCACGTTAGCAGAGAAGCCCACAACATCATGGACAATGAGCGTGTTGGAGAGAGGGCTCATGCACAAACTAGGCCTAGAACTAGAGAAGCCTGCATACATCAGCACCGGACTACGCGCCCTTCCAGTCGCCAAGTAAGTCTGTACCGCAGCCTTTTTTGTGACTTTCAGGGTTTTGGCAGATTGCTGACCGTGGCTATCTTGTAGGACTGGCTCTAAGAAGATCAACCATCCTTCGATCGCCAAGGTCCTGCCAGTCGGCATCGAAGGGGATGTTGATCCTTCCAAAAATAGGAAGGCAGTCACCGTTGAGGCGCCGAGTGTGAACGCGAAGAAGAAGAAGAAGAGTGACCCCATTTCTATGACGGTGGAAGGTGCGAAGAAGGATGCCTCACCCATCCTTACTGAAGAAGGGGTGGCCACTGGCTCGGAGCCAAGCAAGGTGGTCCTGCCAGTGGAAATGCCAGCTTTGGCGACCAGCGCCCATTGGCAACATCCGCAACGTTCCCACGCTTTATGACCAGGGCTTTTGCCACGGCGACTGGAACTCAGTCGCCCCTAGTTCCTCAGATCATCGATGGTGATGCCGGACAGCGACGCGGGCGTACGCCATTCGTGATTCCTTCAGCGGACGCCAGCGAGCTTCACCATATGCTAGGTGCTGCCATCTATGTATGTCTAGTCCCCGAGGGTCTAGTCGCTGAATTTCAGTGGCTAGACACTTAAACTTTGATTTTCCAGTCCCCAAGGTTCTAGTCGTTGAATTTCAGAGGCTAGACACTCAAATTTTGATTATCCAGTCCTCGAGGGTCTAGTCGTTGAATTTCAGTGGCTAGACACTCAGGAAGGAAGTAGTCAAAGGTATCTCTCTCAAGCAACCCTACAATCAAGATACAAGAAGTCTCTTGTGTCCCCAACACATCCAATACACTTGCCAGGTGTATAGGTGCACTAGTTCGGTGAAGAGATAGTGATATACAAGTGGTATGGATAGAAGACAACAGTGACAGAAAATAGCTTGATGGCGTGGAAGAGACTAAAGGCAAACTGAAATAAATATGAAAGCAAGCAAACATGTAACATATCTAGTTGCAAATGGTGTTTCAATGCTTAGAAACAAGGCCTAGGGATCATACTTTCACTAGTGAACACTCTCATATAAATATCTTCTCTTTATGATACTACTCTAAACTACTCTCCGGTTGGACACTCTAATCCATGGTAGGGCTATGACAACACACCTCAAAGTTCGCTTTCCACATGTAGATAACCCCACACTGTCACCTTGAGCACTAGATGGTTCCAACAAACACCACAATTTCATAGAGACATCCAACTCCAAATATAACTCATAACAAGTATTTGTAATCTCTAGCCTAAGTGCCACCATGGTGTGCACTGTATCACTTTCACACACATGGGGAGAGCAAAGATCTATTAAAGAACTTGAGTAGCAAAGTAGATCTACTTGATTACAAAGCTCATGATCACAATATAATCATGCATAGAGAGAGAGAGATGAACACATAGCTACCGGTAGAACCCTTAGCCTCGAGTAAGAACTACTCCCTCATCATCTAGGAGCACTTCCTTGTCCCGGCAGGGTGCCAGAACAGAGACTTTCTGTCCCTCGAATTTCCCCTTCGGTGGCGGTGGCGCTGCAGAACTTTTCGTGGCTGGAGGCTTGTCTATTTAGGGTTTTTGCATCAAGAGGCTTCTTATAGGCGAAGAGGCAAGGTCGGTGGCTGGACCAGGGGACCACACCACCAGGTGGCGCGGCCAGGGCTAGCCCGTGCCACCACATGGTGTGGCCAGCCCCTGGCCCCTCTTCGTCTCGTCTTCTGGCTCCGTGAGTCTTCCGGTAAAATATCAACTTTGGCTTTTGTCTGGTCCAATTCCAAGAATATTCATTTTCTGGCTTTTCTGGAACCAAAAATAGAAGAAAACAGGCAACTGGTGCTGTGGCATCTTGTTAATAGGTTAGTTCCAGAAAATGTGTAAAAGTACTCCAAAGTGTGGACAAAACATAAGAAAGTAAATAAAAAACAAGCATGGAACATCAAAAATTATAGATATGTTAGCAACGTATCAACATCCCCAAGCTTAACTCCTGCTCGTCCTCAAGTAGGTAAGTGATAAAAAGAAAGAATAATTTTTGAGGTGACATGCACCATCATAAACTTGATCCATGTACTTGTAAAACATGGATAGTTGGGATCATAGTACTTCAACATAGCATGAAAGATAAAGTTCTAACAATAAGACATAACAACTATGCATGCAACATGAAAAGGCACAAACAAAATATTCATGAATAACAATGCTTTGCAAGACGTTTGTTTGTTTCACATAAAGAAAACATAGCATAGTGGCATTCAGCTTGTCCCTCATGGAGTAGCAAAACATAAATGCATAGGACACCTTCAAAGTTCATAAGAGTGAATAGATACAAGTAGTTTAAGAACAAGCAATATCAAGTTATGCCTCAAAATCAACAAGTCTTGGGACAATGCACATAGAACTAAGAATGGCCACTATGCTCTCAAAGTAGGTGCATAAAGGTATAAGGTGGAGACTCAACATAAAATTAAAACAAAGGCCTTCATAGAAGGAAGTAGAGATTCAAGTTTCATAAAGAGCTTCCAAAAATTATGGTACTTGTTAGCTTTCAGCTCTCATTGCCCCTATCATAAGCATATTTAAGTGATTAAGGTTAAAGTGACACAACTAAGAGGATATGCTTGAAAAGTTATAAGCCGAAATCTCATGCCCCTTACTTACGAAGACCGAACCTCATGCTACTCAACTTTAGTCACAAGTAAGCTCTTGTCATTTTAAGTACATATGTATCATAGAGAACCGCCAACGGGGTACCCCTTGCACATGATACGTGAGCTATCCCATAATCAAAATGACAAGGCAAGCAGACAATGAGCATATCACCGATCTTTTATTTGCTATTTGCATAGGTTTTTATTGAGGATGCTTCATAGAGTGATCATTATGGTTATGCTGCAAATTTCCACCATGATTTGGCATGGCTTAGGCTAGCAGCCCAGGCGTTTCTCTAACAGACATACAAACTCCACGATCATACAAGTTCCACTTTTATTTCACACCGTCGAGATCCATAAGCAAAAGAATCACGATATCAACGGGGTACAATGTACAGGTGCAATGTTGAAAGCGTTCCCCATGATACATGGTTATGCTAATTTCAACTTATAAAGCGCAAGCATATACGCAAAAAAGATGGACACAATGGTTCAAGTTTATTAAGTGCAAGAAAAGTAAAGTGTGCCATCAAGTTCGTGGGAGCTTTAATCACTAATTTTCACATAACAAGTTTAATTCGGAAGATAGATAAAAACATGAATATACTTGGAATAGCAAATGATAATAGGTAGGTTTGGTGGACTCTTTGGAATAACTTGGATTTAGGAGTTGGATGCATGAGTGGAACTCATACTTGGTTATGGAGGCTAGCAAAAGACTAGGAGCGACCAACTAAAAGAGCAATAATGGCCATAATCATGCAGAGCGACAAAACATCATTAATCAAAGCATAAAGTGATATTACAAGTCGAAAACCAGAGGATCATAAAGGCTATGGTGACTTTGGATAGTCATAACATGGTGTGAGCATGCGCCAAGCCAACCCAAATAAGGCATCAAAGGAGAATACCACAATACTATGCTTTAATATGCTAAAACAACGCATGATTCTTCCAAGGCACATTAAGCAATCTCAATTGTTTATAAAAAGTCATGCTACAGCAATAATCACTAAGCATAAGGACAAAACAATATCAAGCATGACATGACAAAGCATAGGCCACAGTCAAAAACAAGCTCCTTTTACCATTTAAGCATTAACTTTCCTACTCTTTTCCAATCCAAACCAAACATATTTGAAAACTAATGTATGAATGAGGTGGTCCAACCAATTTATTCAAGCAAACTAAGCAAACCAAGCAAATGAAAACCAAAAACAAAAACGAAGACGCTCCAAGAACAACACAACTGTGCATGAAACAATAAAAATGAAGTGTTTGGAAGAAACCTGAGATTTTTATTGATGAAGAAGGGGATGCCTTGGGCATCCCCAAGCTTTGACGCTTGTACTTATTGGATATTTCTTGGGGTGACACACGTGGCATCCCCAATCTTGAGCTTTAGTTCATTCTTCATCTCATTACATCATTCTTTCCATACACCTGAATTTTTTCCTTCATACAAAGCTTCACACAATCTTTATTAGCAACATTAGTGCACTCAAGATAATAATTATTTGGATTCAATTCCAACACCAATAAAACTTCCATTAAAACACAAGCTACTGTAGCACTTCCCTCAAAAAGCTCAATTCCGCAAAAAGAACCCAAAAAGGAATCAACAAGAATCAAATGCAAATAATGGCAGAAATCTGTCAAAACAGACCAACAGGTAAAACATAATGTTTTAGAAGACCTTATGTTGCTCAAATCGAAATGTGTTGAACTAACGAAAGTTGGATAACAACCTGGGGTAGAAGAAAAAAATCACAGCGCAAACCGACATACAAAGATTTTATACGAATTTTTACAGCGAAGCACAAAAATCTATTTCGGGACAGCAACTTTCCCAAGCATTACTTCTCTCTCATTAGAGGTTACTCTTGGCACAAAAAGCAAGTAAAAAGGACAAGGAGCGGTTATTACAGAGGTTATAACTTCCAAGACTTAGCTAAAACTTTTGGGTTATCTCCCAATAATTACTTTTCTTTAACGCCTTTCAGTTAGGCATGATAGTTTGAGAAGATGCTCACATAGGAAATATGAATTGAAGTAAAAGAGAGAATCAAGAAACAAATTCAAAACACATTTAAGTCTAACCTACTTCCTATGCATAGGAATCTTGTAAAGAAACAAGTCATGAAAGCACAAAGCAACAAGCACAGGAAAGCAAAACAAATGCAACTTCAAGACTTTCAACATAAAGAGGGGAAACTTAATATTGTTGAGACACATAAAACCATGTTTCCCTCTCTCATAATAACTTTTAGTAGCATCATGAATAAAATTAACAATATAACTATCACATAAAACATTCTTATCATGAGCCACATGCATAAAAGATTTAATACTCCCCACATAAACATAGTCATTCTTATTAATTGTAGTGGGAGTAAATTCAACAAAATAGCTATCATTATTATTCTCATCACCATAATCATCAAATATAGGAGGCATATTGTAATCATAATTAATTTTCTCCTCAATAGTAGGTGGATTGAAAATAACATATTCATCATTGTAATCATCATATATCGGAGGCATAGTATCATCAAAGTAAATTTTCTCCTCCGTGTTTGGGGGACTAAAAATATCATGCTCATCAAAACCAACTTCCCCAAGCTTAGACTTTTCCATAGTATTATCAATAATGATGTCCAAAGAATTCATACTAATAACATTGCTATTAGCATGCAAATAAAGTTCCATAGGTTTTTTAATTTTCTCTTCAAACACTTCATGTCCTAACTCAAGATAAATACTATAAAGCTCTCTAGTTTTGTTGTTGTTTTCCATTAAGCCTAACTAGTGAAAATAAAAACAAGAAACAAAAAGATATAATTGTAGAATCTAAAGGAAATAACTTCGAGCACTCACACACCAACAACCGTACTAGAACATAGCTTAGTAGCTAGATGATGTGAGTACCTTTTACCTTACCTCCCCGGCAACGGCGCCAGAAAATAGCTTGATGTCTACACACTTCTATTCTTGTAGATAGTTGTTGGGCCTCCAAGTGAAGAGGTTTGTAGAACAGGAGCAAGTTTTCCTTAAGTGGATCACCCAAGGTTTATCAAACTCAGGGAGGAAGTGGTCAAAGGTATCCCTCCCAAGCAACCCTGCAATCAAGATACAAGTAGTCTCTTATGTCCCCAATACACCCAATACACTTGTCAGGTGTATAGGTGCACTAGTTCGGCGAAGAGATAGTGAAATACCAATGGTATGGATATAAGACAACGGTTCCAGAAAATAGCTTGATGGCGTGGAAGAGACTAAAGGCAAACTGAAATAAAGATGAAAGCAAGCAAACACGTAACATAACTAATTGCAACGGTGTTTCAATGCTTATAAACAAGGCCTAGGGATCATACTTTCAGTAGTGAACACTCTCATATAAATATCTTCTCTTTATGATACTACTCTGAACTACTCTCCGGTTGGACACTCTAATCCATGGTAGGGCTATAACAGCACACCTCAAAGTTTGCTTTCCGCATCTAGATAACCCCACACTGTCACCTTGAGCACTAGATGGTTCCAACAAACACCACAATTTCATAGACATCCAAATACAAATATAACTCATAACAAGTATTTGTAATCTCTAGCCTAAGTGCCACCATGGTGTGCATGCTGTCACTTTCACACACATGGGGAGAGCAGAGATCTATTAAAGCACTTGAGTAGCAAAGTAGATCTACTTGATTACAAAGCTCATGATCACAATATGATCATGCATAGAGAGAGAGGAACAGATAGCTACCGGTAGAACCCTTAGCCTCGAGGAAGAACTACTCCCTCATCATCATGGGAATCAGCAACAGCGATGGATATGGTGGTGAGATCGATGGAGATGGCTCCGGGGGCACTTCCCCATCCCGACAGGGTGCCGGAACAGAGACTTTCTGTCCCCCGAATCTCCCTTTCAGTGGCAGCGATGCTGCAGAACTTTTAGTGGCTGTAGGCTTGTCTATTTAGGGTTTTTGCATCAAGAGGCTTCTTATAGGCGAGGTCGGCGGGTGGACCAGGAGCCCACACCACCTAGTGGCACGAGAAGGGCTAGCCCGTGCCACCATATGGTGTGGCCAGCCCCTGGCCCCTCTCCGTCTCGTCTTTTGGCTCTGTGAGTCTTCCTGGAAAATATCGACTTTGGCAGTTGTCTGGTCCAATTCCGAGAATATTCATTTTCTGGCTTTTTTGGAACCAAAAACAGAAGAAAACAGGCAACAGGCACTTTGGTATCTTGTTAAAAGGTTAGTTCCAGAAAATGTGTAAAAGTACTCCAAAGTGTGGACAAAACATAATAAAGTAGATATAAAACAAGCATGGAACATCAAAAATTATAGATACGTTAGCAACGTATCAAGGGCTTGCAGAAGGAGTCGACTGAATGGTTGGCCGCGAATGAGCGACTGGAGCATGACTTACGAGTAGCGCATGAGGCCAATCGGCGGCTCCTGGCGATTGCAGGTTAATTGTTGTGCTTTTGGTGGCTTGAAATTCTTGTAATTTTATGGTTTTATATCATTGTTATCTTCTTTGATTAAGATGACCACGCCGCTGCACTCTCCAAGGCCCGCGAGTGCTATGTTCCGGTTTCTAAGCTGGAAACTGTGAAGGCGTCATTAACTGCGGCGGGGGAGTGGGTTAACTTGCTGGCGAAGAAACTGGAGATGGCTAAGGCTTCGATGACTTCTTCTGAAGAGTGGGCTAAGGCCACGGTCGTCGCGGCGGAGGAAGAGTGGAAGACCTCTGACTCGGTCATCGTCGGCTTGCAGGGGTAGCTGTCGACCTTGGAGAAGTTCGTCATTGAGAACTATCGCAAGCTTCTTTGTAAGTGTTCATTTCTCGTGCATTCTATTGATAATAGCGGGGGAGTCCCCAAGCAGGCGAACCCTTGGATATTCTACCACATGAGCTTGATTTTCTGAGATTGCAGATGTGATAGGTCAAGGAGATCTGGTGGTGTAGACGTTCGATGCCGCGCAGTGCATCACGACAGTGGTGACCACGGCTACTGCCTCGGCGTTGTGCGTCTAGGACGTCCTTCAGGGAATTTCTCCCACCGAGGTGATTCCTAGAGGGCTGACGGAGGTGTGGCGTTATCTTGAGGAAGCACCTGCCGTAGTTGATTGGATGGCATGGTGGGATTTTTTCCGCAGAGCCACTACGGCGCTGACTCTTGGAATCGTGCACTTCCTTGATGACTTCGACCTTGATGACGTCACCAACGGGTACCCCTTGGAGACTGGCTCGATGGAGATCACGGAGGTTCTGAAGCAGACCGCCAAGGCGCTTCTTGCGTGGAGTGAGTGTTGGCGATGGGCGATCTGCTGCCGTACTAGGAGACGCTGGTGGCACCGAGCGACACCGAGCCGAAGAACCGGGACCTAAAGTCGGAGCAGCCCTTTCTGCCAACGCTTGCGAAGCAACTGATGATCTACCCGGGGAACCCTTGGGAGCCTTTTGTCCAGGCCAAGGTTGATGGCGGTGCCTCCTCCTCCAAGCCTGCAGAATGAAGAATTTCCTTGAGGAATTTGTTAGTATGGCGACTGGCCGCTTCTGTAAATTATTCAAGCGACGAACATTGATTTTGTTGCTAACGACAAATGTCAATCGACTCGCATTTGCTTTGAGATTTTTGTTTGTTTATATTTTGGGTTGTGCGAGTCCCCGAGCGCGTCCGTCCTTTGTGGGGTTGACCGCACGTGTGTGTTTGTTTATGTCATAGGATGTTTTTGGTAGGTTAGGTTGAGTTTCCATGGCCGGGGAGGCCGGTCGCTTGGCGACCCCAAGGTGTGCTCTTTACTTGGTCTATTCCCTGGACGCGAACGGGGTCGGCGTGGTGAGTCACCGAGAGTGGTAATTAACCGTTCAAGTCGCATGCCCAGGGTAAGTGAGGACGTGGTGCATTTTTCGTAATGCGTATCTCCTCTTGACTCGGAAAGCCAGTCGCATTGCGAGTCCAAGGCATGCTCTCGTACTTGGTGTGTTCCTGAGCCACATGAGAGTTGTTTTTGACAATTCCTCGTGTGTCGTGGTGGTGGCACGACATATGCCATGGATAGGCTAAAGATGGGGCCAATGTACGCTAGGGGAATCCAGGAGGGATAGCATGGTGATTCCACACACATGTGTTGATGTATTTCCTCTATCAATTGTGGTTACAAGCGCTCCTTGAGATATTTGTGAGAAGGAGACTTGGTCTCTTACCCCCCACAACTATGCTCTAGAGTTCTACCTTAGACAGAGAAAATGATCGATCCCCTTCTATGGAAGCCCTGGTGCTCCTTATATAGGCGAGCCCAGGGTACAAAATTGAGGGCTTACGTGGAGGCATATTCCACGAATATGCTCCTAGGTTAAAGCTAGATGCTTCTTTATTGCTTTAAACGGCTCGTCCAGACTTTGGACGTAGCCCACTACATGCCCCCCGTCTTTTGGCGTCACCAGACACAACTTACATTAGCCGGCTTTGCCCAGGTCACCTTTGTCGGCCACGCCCTACTGGTCCTCTCCTCTGCTTACTTAGCTCATGCTACAGCGGGCAAAGGCCACCTTTTGACCAACGGGAGATTCCTTCCTTCTCTTGGAAGCCATGTGGTAGTCCGTCTAGCGCTTGGCTAACCCGGCTATGAGGGTACCTTCACACTTTAGTAAATGGACCGACATACATTTTATGCCAGCTAGATTAATGCTAGGCGAAACCCCCACGGGCCGGATTACTCTGTAAGTCGGCCTGCCTTGAAGTGACCCGGCCTGCACTTGCTTTGACCGTGCCATAACTTGGCTAACTCGGCCCTTATACCCTGGCGTGACCCTACCCGGGGGTATCCCCCCAACATTAGTCCCCGAAGCTGGTGCGGTCTTATCAACTTCAGCTGTTAAGGACACAGTAGGTTCCCCTATCCGGATCTGTGCTTCTTTAGCCAAGTTATTCTGTAATCTGGACTCTTTACTTTGATGCTACATTGGCTCGTTCTGAGTTATTTCTCGTTGGCCGGGATTTTGCTCACGTATCCGGGTTACCTTTCCTTCTCTCACACGCTTCCCCACGTCCTACGTGGAGGGTAATCATCATTTTGCCTCATTTTAAGGGCCACGCCAGTTTACTGTGCCGATTACTGTAGTAATGTCAGGAATAACTGCTCCGCACGTCCTATCGCAGCAGCGCCTCATTAACTATATCATTGCATCACGTCACGGGATCTTCTGTTCCCTGTGCCCCTTGTTGTGGCTCGCGCTTGATTGGTTGATTTTCTGCGTACATGGCCACAACATGCGGTTGGGCTGCAGCGATGGATCCCACTATACACCCGCAACGCACTGTTAAATAGGGGGCAGGGCAATCTTGGGGAAGTTCCCCACACTGTGTGCCCCTGCCTCTCTTCTTCTCCGCTGCGACGCCACCGCCACCACTGCTTCCATGCCAGTGCTACGCCGCCGCTGCCGCGCCCAACCGCTCCTTGCATCCGCCTCGCCGCCTCTATTCAAGTTCTTCGCCACGGGGTGCTGTGCTTCTAGGTTTCCCGCGGCCGGCTACCTCTTCTCTGACTGTTCTTGAGGATCTCTACCTCACCATGACCAAAGAGGAGGCCTCCATCGTCACCTAGGAAGAAGAAGGGGAGGAAGCCCCAGAGCGTGGCAGCTAGGCTAGCGCCTTTGTCTGTCAGGATGACATCGACCGGCTGTATGTCACGCGCCGCATCCCCGTGGGCGTCGCCTACCACCTCGCCGCTCAAGATATGAATCCCTCTCCAAATCCGGTGGAGTTCGTTGTTTTTCTCTCCCACTTCCAACGCGGCTTCGGCCTACCCGTTTCTGATTTCTTCCATGATTTCATTTCCACCTAACAACTGCAATCGCACAATTTCCCCGCCAATGCCATTACCTCTCTTTCCTCTTTTGCGTCCGACATTGACGGGTATGTCGGCCTCTAGCCCTCCAAGGAGATGTGGATCAAATTCTTTGGTCTGCGGAAGAATATTGTCCCTGAAAATCACCTCACCCCCACCAAGAAACACTTAACTCAATGCGGTGCGGCCTCAATCTCTCCCCGCAAGAACTCCGCTTTTCACCGGGTCACCGGCTCGAGTCTTGCAAAGGCTGGGCCCGGACCTTCTTCTACACCCAGAATACTACGGACGTAAACTTGATATGGCTCCTCCCTTCCAAGATTGGTGTCCCGAACACCTCTCTGTGGGAGAAGATCCTGAAGCGGCCATGGCTCTAGCGAATTAGGTTAACCGCCGGATCAAGGAGCTGCTCAAGGAGAAGTTGCGGGGCGAGGATATCATGATCACATTCATCCGCAGCCGGTTCTCCCCCTTCAGAAGCATGCCCACAAGATCTTCTACCTGAGCGCCCCCCTCGACCCCCACCGGACCTCTTCCTTCGAGCTAAACAACTTTGTGGTGTTCCGCCGGGTCAAGGCCATCATCAACATGGAGAAGGAGTTCTCCGAGGCTTGGGAATGGGGGCTTGCACCCTTCACCCAGGCCAACACACCAGCTAAGGTAAATTCCTCTCTTGCCCTTTTTTCCAGGTTTTCTCGGTATGTCGGACAATATTTCTAACTCAACCATTGGTACTTTTGCTCTCAGCGATTCCTCTAGCAACCACTTGAGGATGGCAAGGAGCTGGTGAGCAAGTGGGTGGCGGACCGTGCCGAGCCAGACGAGGTGGAGCCTGACCCAGAGTAGTTCTTTCCTACCCCGGACACTACCAAGCATACCTCTGGTAAGGCCTCTTCTTTGAGGGATTGGCCGGATGATGATGACTCGGATGTTGAGGTTCTGGAGGTACTTGACCCGGTGCCTATCTCTTACGCATTAATAGTTATGTCCAAATCTTTAGCTAACCCGGTCAGTCAGGTCCTCGAGGTTCCCCCTCTCACCACTGGTGGTTCGGCTCCTGCCCCTTGCTAGAAGCGTGCGGCTACCTCGGCGGGAGCTTCAGAGGCGCCGCCACTCAAGAAGAGGCAGAAGAAGTCCGGGGTCAAGGCTCCGGTTAAGCCCACGGTCAAGAGCACAGTCCAGAGGGCACCCAAACCTCAAGCGCCCCCAACCTCGGACGAGTAAGTCGCTTGTTCCTTTCCCATTTGCCTTTGAGTCCTTTTATCTCTGCCCTTGCCTTTTATCTCTCTTTCTGACTTGTTGTTTTTTTCATTTCTCTAGCGCTCCTAGGGTTATTTCCAGAGCGGCCCCAACATTTCTTCTCCGATCCGGAGCGGTTCTTCTCCCCCCACGATGACGACATTCATCCGTTGAGTCCTATCCACGAGGACTCCGCGGCTGCGCCTGATCAGAGCCCACCTCATCATGAGGAGGTCAACGTCGACGTGGAGGGTAGCGGAGTAGCCGAGGAAACGGTAATGCCGGATCTCCCTAGTACCTTTGCTTCGCCGCAACCGTACAGCTCTGGGGTGCCAGCTTGATTGGCACCACCCCAGACAATTTCTTCTTCGACTCTTGTTTCTTCAGTATCAGCAACACCAGTAATTCCAGCAACCCTAGTACCAGCAGTACCAGCATCAATAGTACTAGCACCAACACCACCAGCACCAGTAGCAGTACCAGCAGTACCAGCATCAATAGTACTAGCACCAACACCACCAGCACCAGCAGCGGTACCAGCAGTAGCATCAGCACTAGCAGCACCAACAACGGCACCAGTCCCAGCACCAAGACCAGCAACACCAATAGCAGCATCAGTCCCAGCACTAAGACCACCAGCAGCAGCAACAGCCGCAACCAAGCCTTCGAAGAAAAAGTCTCAATCCATTTCCTCTAGATCTACAACGTCCATTGAGGATGTCTTTCAACTAGCCTCCACAGCTCAATCCGGTTCTGCAGCTTCGGCTCTTCTCCAGCGCTCGGCATCATCCGGTAAGCTCAAGAGGGCTGCTGAGCTAGCCAAGGACTCCACTTCCGGGTCTCCAGCCACCGGATCAGAGGGTAGTAAGCACCTGGTCCTGCATACCAGTCCCATTGCTGCTCAGTCTGCGAGGCGGGAGGCCCGTGCCAAAGGCTTGGTGACGAGGCATTCACCTAGCGGCAAGAGCTACAGCTCGGCCCTTATTGAATATGTTCACAACTGGAACAATGCCGAGTTCATTGATCCGCAAGACGATCTGCCGGAGAAGTTTGGCCTGGCAGAGTTTAGTGCTCAAATGAACTCTGCTACCAAGGCTATTTCTCTGGCTAGCCAAATGATGGAGGTAATCCTTTTCTTCTGCTATGTTGCTTTACATACATGAACATTTATAGATATATCCACTAGTCCCCAAGCCTCCGAGGGAGTAATTTAGTACTCCGTCGGATGTTCCTAGAGAATGTAGTGTAAGTCCTTAGCATTTTTAAAGGTTAAGTTCCACTTGGCCCGGATCTTGAATAATTCGAATATCCACACTCCTAGAGCCGGGTTAAGTTCCACTTGGCCTGGATCTTGTAGACTTTGAATATCCACACACCTAGAGCCGGGTTAAGTTTCGCTTGGCCCGGATCTTGTAGACTTTGAATATCTACACACGTAGAGCCGGGGTAAGTTGCACTTGGCCCGGATCTTGTAGACTTCAAATATCCACACACCAAGAGCCGGGTTAAGTTCCACTTGGTCCGGATCGTGTAGACTTCAAATATCCACACACATAGAGCTGGGTTAAGTTCCATTTGGCTCGAATCTTGTAGACTTCGAATATCCACACACCTAGAGCCGGGTTAAGTTCCACTTGGCCCGGATCTTGTAGACTTCGAATATCCACACACCTAGAGCCGGGTTGAGTTCCACTTGGCCTGGATCTTGTAGACTTCGAAAATTCACACACCTAGAGCCGGGTTAAGTTCCACTTGGCCCGGATCTTGTAGACTTCGAATTACTTCCTTTTACCTATGAACTAATCACTGACTCGCTTTGCAGATCACCACCAACCGCCGCACTGTTGAGTTCCAGTGCTTGCTGGACTCATATAAGGATCTCCAGCCCATATATGGCAAGTTGTTGGTGTATCACCAGAAGAAGCGTAGGTTTCTTCGCTTAAGCCATTTTCATCTACCTTCCTTCGGGGTATTCTCTATCTGTATTAACTTATTATTCGAATTATGCAGCCGAGGTTGAGGCTGAAAACATCATTATGCGCAAAAATCTGGCTGAAATCCAAGGTGATTTGTCTTATTCTCTTGACCATTGTGCGCTCTTTCCTTGACTCGATAGATATTTATACTTCGGCTCCACTGGATTAACCCACTATTGCAGTTGCATATGAAGACAGCGTGCCCATTCCTGATATGATGACACATTTTCTCGAAATGGCAGGAAATCACCAAGCTGAACTAAAGAAAAATGATGATGAGATTGATCGGCTGCGCCTTCAGGACTCGGAGATTACGCGCCTGAATGCCGAAATCCAAAGCCTCAAGGACCTACTCAAATCTGAGATGGATAAGGCGAATCAGGATTTCACTGAGGAAAAGGAGCACCTGACCACGCAAATTTCCAAGGACAAGGACCTGCTGCAGGAAGACGACGTAAAACTTAAGTCGGGGACCTCTGAATATGAAAGACCAGAGGCTAGCAGCGCCAATGTTCATGCCGAGCTCCATCGTCTCCTTTTCCAGATTTCTCGTGAGTTCGCTTCCTCTTTTTCAATTCTTATTCCTCCGGATTTAATGCTCTTGCTCACTGGCCTTCGTTGTTATGTTGTCAGGCAAGTTCCCAGAGGGTGACTCCCTCGCTGCTGCCGCTATAACTAGGTCTCACTAGCAACATGGTATTCCAATAGGTCCTGCCATCGGGTCAATCGCTTACGAGATGGAGGATATGCTGGTGAGCCTCGTTGCTCGCATGGAACTGGTGAGGAATTATGGGGCAGACATTATGCCGGCAGCGATGCAGATGTTTAACTCTCTCTAGCCCACTTAGCCCACTCCCAAGGGAAACACTGCTTCTATAGCAAAATTGATGGAGTGTGAGACTCAGCTGCATCTGTGTCTGGAATCTGCTGCACGAGCTGGGGCTGATACAGTACTGCAGTTTGTTCTCTCATGGTACGAAGGGATAGACGTGGGGCTGCTCTACCGTATGCACACCGAATTAAAGTCGTTCAATGATCCAGAGTGCGTCGCTCAACGCCAAGCCTGTGCCAACAAGCTCATCCAGTATTCCTTCTGCCATGCTTGGAATGAGGGTCCGAGCTACCTGGATGTATTTGATGATGCCGAGGTTTCTAAGGGCGCAGAGGACGAGGAAGGTGAGGACGAGGCCTCCGAACTTGGTGATGATGCCAAAGATTCGGAAGATGAGGAGGCAAATCATGAAGATGAAGCCGAGGCCAGCGCCCCGCCCATAGACACCGAAGTACCTCCTCTATCGGTCGATGATTTGGCTTCTGCTCCTAATCCTTAATCGTGAAAAAACACTTAACAATATTTGTCAGATCCTCGGATTGCCGAGTGAAGTTGTATTTAAACACCGTGGTTTTATTTCTCAACAATTAGTGTCGTTTGCTACTAAGTTCTTAAAGTCGGATTATTGTGGTCGAAGTCCCTGAGTTTCCTTTTCTTGTTCCCCCAATTTTTGACTCGGCTCGCGTCTACCTAGATTCATTTTTTGGACTTATGAGTCCGTGATGACCCACAAGTATAGGGGGTGTATCGCAGTATTTTCAAGGGAAGTGAAACCCAATTTATTGATTCGACACAAGGGGAGCCAAAGAATATTTATCAGCCTTAACAACTGAGTTGTCAATTCAGCTGCACCTGGAAACAATCTTGCTCACAGCAGTTTATCAGTAGCAACAGTTTTGTAGTGGGAATAGCAAAGTAATAGTAGTAGTAAAGCAAAGACAGTAGTAACAAAAGCAATAAACAGTGGGATTCGAGTGCGGTAGGCATAAGGATGGATGGACGGGCGTTGCATGGACAAGACAATTCACATAGCAATCAGAACATAGGGAAATTGCAGATAAATAAGATAAAGCACCCAAGTACTAGACAATCCTAGGCATGTGTTCCATATATAGTCATACGTGCTCGCAATGAGAACTTGCAGAACATCTTTTGTCCTGCCAGCCCGTTTGTAGTGGGGCCTCTAGGGAACTACTGGCAATTAAGGTGCTCCTTTTAATAGAGCACCAGAGCAAAGCATTAACACTCCATGAACACATGTGATCCTCACATCAAAGCCTTTCCCTTCCGGTTATCCCGATTTCTGTCACTTCAGGGCCATAGTTTCCGGACAATGACGTGTGTATACAACTTGTAGATAAGACCAGAAACAATACTATCATAATGAATCAATAATAAGTTCATATATGAAATCATGGCACTCGTGCCATAGTGACAAGCATTAAGCACAACATGTCGCAACAAAGTCATAAAGCACTAATAAAAGATACTAGGCACCATGCCCTAACAATCTTATGCCATTACATGAACGATCTCATCCAATCCCTACCATCCCCATAGCCTACAGCGGGGGATTACTCACTCATAGATGGGGGAAACATGGATGGTCGATGGCGAAGCGATGGTGATGATGATGGCGATGATCTCCTCCAATTCCCCGTCCCGGCAGGGTGCCAGAACGGAGTTTCTGGTGATGTTTCGTGGAATCTGGTGGTGGCGGCGGAGCGGAACTCCTTCTGGAAAAACGCTGAACCCCCCGAAGTTTTTAGGTCAGAAGGCTCCTTATAGGCGAAGAGAGAGGCCGAGGGGGTCCCTGGGGGCCCACACCACCCCTGGCATGGCCTGGCCTGGCCCGCGCCACTAGGTGGTGTGGCCACCCCAGGTCTCTTCTCCGTCTCGTATTCTGGCTCCTAGAGTCTTCGGGTGAAATAGGATTTTTGGCATATTTTCCGGGATTTTTCCTGATAGTTGATTTTCTACTCAAAAAGTAGACATGAAGGCAATTCTGCTGAAAACAGCGTCAGTCCGCATTAGTTGCATCCAAACCACACAAGTTTAGAGGAGAAACAATAGCAAAAGTGTTCGGGAAAGTAGATATGTATTGGACGTATCAACTCCCCCAAGCTTAGCTTATTGCTTGTCCTCAAGCAATTTAGTTGAAAACTGAGTGCGATAGAAGAACGTTCACGAACACATTTGCTTCATATGATGTAAATATTCTCAACAATGTGATCAACTACCTAAACAATTCATAATAAAGAGTATGCAACCAAGTCTACTTAATAGTCATTGCAAGCTATGATGAAATTCCAACTCAAGAATAATAAGTAGCATGGACCACGAACATAAGCAACATTACAATGCTCATAGAAAGGTATGATAGAATGGTATCTCGCTTGCCTTTGATTATGAATTCCAAGGCACTCTGAAGTTCAAGTGATGACTAGAAGTAAACATGTCAAGAATACAAGCATCAAACTCATAACACAAATAATCAAGTAATGGAACAAACATAAAGAATGACAACTATGCTCTCAAGAAGGTGCTCAAAGAATATGTGGAGAGTCAACAAGTAGAAGAAAATGTTTTGAATAATTTGAAAGGCTTCCAAATGCTGAAAGTATGGTACTTGTTAGCTTTGAGCTCTCATTGCCCCTATCATAAGCAGCTCTAACGTGGTTAAGGTGAAAGTGAGGTCCAATATGAGTTATATGCTTGACAGACTATAGACTGAAAATCCCAAGTCCCTTGAGTACGAGGGCCGCTCCTCATGCTACTCAACTTTAGTTACCGGTAAGTTCTTGTCATCGTAAGTATGTGCGTATCATTGAGAACCGCCAACGGGGTACCCCTTGCCCGATGATACGGAAGAATCCCCATATCAAAATGACAAGGCAAGCAGACAATGAGTATCTCAGCAATCTTCTTATTTACCATGGGAAAATGGTGCTTTTTTTTTCTCTCTTTCCTCTTTTCAGAAATCTCTTTTTTTTTCTTTTTCTCAATAGCTATCTTTCTCTTTTTTTATAAGAAAAATACTTCATAGATATCATTATGGTTACGCTGTAGGTTTCCACCATGTTAGCATGGATTAGACCAGCGGCCCAGGCGTTTCTATAACACACACACATAACTCCATGGACTTACAAGCTCCCATTTTATTTCACACCGACGACATCCGCAAACAAAAGAGCAAGGTATCAACTGGGTATATATTTACAAGTGTTGAAAGCGTTCCCCGTGACAGCACTGTTCTGCTAATCCCCAGCCTATAATTTGCAAGCATATAACTTTCATGGAGAGTTCACAATGGTTCAGGTTTATTAAGTACGGGAAATAAAGTGTGCCATCAAGTTCGTGAGAACTTTACTAACTAACTTTCTCATAACAAGCAAACATTTTATTCGAAAGAAAACAAGGCATATTGGATATGCACGGAAGTAGCAAATGATGCTAATAGGTAGGTATGGTGGACACTTTGAAAATATTTGCTTTAGGGAGTTGGAAACATGAGTAAAACACTCAGTTGAAGTGAAGGCTAGCAATAGTAAGGGAGCGACAAATGAGAGAGCAATAGCTGTCATTATCATGCTTGCAACAAAACAGGACTACTCATGGCATGAAAGTGATTCAAGATCCTCAAGGCAAAATAATTCATCAAGGCTTAACTGATTATTACAGTCATGTGCATGCGTGAGCATTTGCCAAGTCAATCAAGTGAAACTTTCATAGGAGGATACCACAGTGTCATACCAATTTATGAATAGAGTAATGCAAGCAAACATTCAAGAGACATGCTAGAAACTATTAGCGAGCTGGAGCTAATCATAAGAAAGCAAGAACTACTAAGAATCCAAGGAAAACATACACTCTACAAGAACAAACTAAGCATGCCCACAGTGATGAGTATATGTACAAAAATGAAAACAAATAGAGTTCGTTACTAGCCTCTTACCACGCCTCAAGTTGTCATTAATCCTCATTATTGCTCTTCACTTGTGTGGCTTGAAAAATAATATGAAACCAATAATCCACTGAGGACTGCCGAACCCTGTAGCAAACTCACAAAAACCAAAGAAGAACGACAAATATTTTTGGTGTTTTCAATTTTTTAAACAAGAACCAAAAAGGGAAAAACAAAGCAAAATCTTTTTGGGTTTTTTGAATAGTTCAAACAAAGCAAAAAGGGAAAAGCAAACCAAGGCAAAAAGGAAGAAGTAAACCAAAGAGAAACAACAGAAATATTTTTGGTCTTTTTGTGTTTTTAGAAAGCAAAAGCAAAGAAGAACGAAAACTAAAAAGAGAACTAAAACATGAATATACAAAGTACCGACGCAACATGATATGGAGATGAGTGCGGTGTCGGCGTACCTCCCCCCAAGCTTAGGATTTTGGCCTAAGTGGGTATCAATCCATGTACGAATAAGGGTTCCAAGCAGGGGGATCTTGGTAAGAATGGTCGTAGCTAGGCCCATGAGAAGAAGAACAAGCTCCCCAATCATAAGCGGGCTGCTTATATGAAGACTCTCCCTCATTCGAGGGCTGGCCCGAATCATCCGTGACCTCCCTTCTAGTGTCCTGCTCCTGCTGGGAAAGCTCTCCCAGGTACATGTCAAGCTCCTCCTCATTGAGGGACCATCCTTCCCTATTATCAAGGTTAAACAAAATAGGTGCAGGCAAAAGAACAACACGCTCGGACTTGCTCTTTCTCGAGCCAGCCTTGAGAAAGGTTATTTCATAAGATAACTCACTCATACTAGCCCACAAGGAAACAAATTTATGTTGTATCATAGAATTAAGATCAAGCCTCTCTATGGGAAACTATAGGTCTAGATGATGAGGCACTAAACCATGTAATGCTAGCAAACGAGAAGCAATGAGGCCTCCACAAATTCCACCTTTCTCACGGTTAGCAGCGAGACGGAAAGCTATCAAAGCACCCAAGTTGTAAGACCTATCTCATCTAAGAGCAGTAGAGAGAAATGCTAAATCAAACGAAGATAACTTATTGGCAGTTTTCCTAGCAAGAACACACTTGGCAATAAAGTAGGCAAAGTAGCGAATGGAGGGAAGATGAATGTTACAGATTTTTCCATTCTCCTTCGAGAAGCTACTCCCTTGGCAAATTTCTGCATATAAATCCATGAGTGGTTCAGGTCTCTCTTTAATCTTCCTACATGATCCCCATTGAGGTACCTTAATAGCTGCACAAAAATCATCAAGAGAAATGTCGACAACTATATTGTAAATTTTTTAATGGACCATGGGTTTAGGCAAAGAGTGACTAAATTTGAAGTCCTGCACCACAGACATGGTTAGCTTCACAAATTGAGAAGGTTCATCTTCCAAAAGTGCTCTAACCCTGTATTAGAAATCAAAGTGTGGAAATCTTGTAGAATTCCTGCAGCTCTAATGAACTCAGGGCATGGATAAATGGAGGGAAAAACTTCCTCCTCCCGGTGGACCTTCAGGACCTCAGGCACCCAAACCTCATGTTGGTTTAGGTGGTGTTCACTCATCTTCTATTCTGAAATTTAAACACCTATTACACAAGTGATTGCAAAGTAAATATAATGAACGATTCTACTCATAGGGACTTGCAAGAGGCCTAAACATGCATCAAAACTATATCTCTAAGCATCAAACAAGCTTACAAGCCCTCAAAACCAGTCACCTACAGCAGCAAAATACTCAACATATAATCCACTAAACACAAATCTACTTGGACAAGGGGAGGAGTCACATACCAGGGAACAAATGCTCCAAATTTCAGCAAGAAAGATGGGCTGAGCAAGGAGATCGAAGAAATCGAGAGAAAGCACAGAGAGAACACAATTTTGAGCTATGATCTGGAGCTTACTCAGGAGAGAGAAGAAAGTGGCAGGGGAGAGAGTTAGTGGGGGGCCAGGGATGGCCCACACCAAGGCATGGCGCCACCCAGGGCTGGCCGCGCCACCACATGGTGTGCCTGCCTGGTGGGCTCCCCTAGTACCTACCAGGTACTCCTCTGCCCCTTTTTTCACGTAAAAATTTAATATGAATTTTCTTGAATTTTTCGAGACACTTTATTTTTGGGCAATTTTCAGAAATAGAAGAATGATTTTCTGACAGACGGATTTTTTTAAATTTTTTTGGAAACATGATGCAAGGACAAAACAAGGTTAGGACTACAAAAGTTCTAGCATGCAAGCAACTAACAACAAAAAGAGAACTAAACGAACGCAAAAACTAAAATGCAAAGGATAGAAATAAACGGAGATAATCATAATGAAAACATTGTTTTGTTCAATGGAATCCTTTTTTTAGCAAGGTTGATCAAGTCTTGCTACCAAAACAATTGCATATGAGACAAAACTTTGTACTCCACTAATGATTATGTTACCTCAACCTTGATAGCAATGGTCCCAATCATAATAGTTTCAAATTTTTCTTTTGGTATGGGACAATATATTTCTCCAACTTGAATGCCGTCAACATGTTCAATTGAATTCAAGCCATAAGTCCTCTCAATCTTCTTGGGGAAATAGACAATATGTTCCTTGTCATTAATATTGAAGGTCACCTTTCCTTGATTAGAATTAATAACAGCTCCTGCAGTATTAAGAAAAGGTCTCCCAAGAATAATAGACATATTATCATCTTCAGGCATTTTAAGTACAACAAAATCAGTTAATATCAAGAAATTATGAGCCACCTGGACAGGTACATCCTCACATAGACCCACAGGAATAGTGGTAGATTTATCAGCCATTTGCAAAGATATATCAGTTGGTATCAATTTTTCAAGCTGAAGCCTCTTATAGAGGGAGAAAGGCATACCACTAAATCTAGCTCCCAAATCACACAAAGCAGTTCTAACATAACTGTTCTTAATAGAGCAAGGGATAGTTGGAATCCCTGGATCTCCAAGTTTCTTAGGAACCTTACCATTGAAAGAATAATTAGCAAGCAAAGTAGAGATTTCTTCATTAGGGATCTTCCTTTTATTCGAGACAATGTCCTTCATATACTTTGAGTAAGGGGGAAATTTAATAGCATTAGTCATAGGAATTTGCAAGAATAAAGGCTTCATCCACTCATAAAACTTATTATAGTGTTCATCTTCCTTTGACTTGTGTTTCTTATCAGGGAAAGGCATAGGTTTTTGGACCCAAGGTTCTCTTTCACTACCATGTTTCTTAGAAATAAAATCTTCTTTGGTGTATTTAGTATTCTTAGTGTGGCTTTTAGGTTCTTCTTCAACTTTTTCTTCATTAGGAACTTCATTTTCTTCATTACCACTTTCAGTTTCAGCATCAGAGATAGATATACTATTAGGATCTATAGCAGGTTCAGAGGGTTCTACAACAGTTTTTGTTTCTTTTTCCTTTTCTTACGAGTAGAACCACTATTTTTAGTTTGTTGAGAATCCTGCTCAATTATTTTGGGATGCCCCTCAGATATAGAGGATCTTGGGTAGTAGCACCACTTCTAGTTCTAATTTCATAAGCATGTTTTTTTTAGCAGCATTAACTAGCAAGTTGTTTTGCACTTTAACGAGTTGATCTATTTGAGTTTGAACCATTTGAAAGTGTTTAACAATCATTTTAACATCATTAGAGGTTCTTTCCACAATATCTTTCAACTCAACAATAGCTCTAGTGTTTTCCATTAGATGATTTTGCACCCTTTTATTAAAGTTATCTTTCTTAACAATAAAGATATTCAATTCTTCTAAGCATTGATCAGGAGGTTTCAGGTAAGGGATATCACCTTCATCAAAGTGTTGGAGAGAGTGTACCTCAATCGTGGGTGAGTAGGGAATAGGCTTACATAATTCTTATATAGGAGGTAAATTCTTGACATCTGTAGCTTGAATTCCCTTCTCCTTAAGACATTTCTTAGCTTCCTTCATCACTTCATCATTTAATTCAATAACTCCCCTCTTCTTTGATGTTGGCATAGGCACAGGAATAGATGGTTCAGGTACAATTACTTCAGGTATAGCTTGTTTAGGAGGAGTCCAATCTTCATAATTCTTGCTTTTTTTAGCCATTAATTCCTCATCTTCCTTTGGAGTTCTATTCCTGAAAACACAATCAGCACAACTGTCTAGGTATGTCCTAGATTCCTCGGTTAGTCCATTATAGAATATATCAAGAAGCTCATTCTTAGGTAATGGACTTCCAGCCTGTGCATGAATCAAAGAACAAAACCTTGCCCAAGATTCGGGCAATACTTCTTTTTCTCCCTGTTTAAAATTAAAGAGTTCCTGCAAAATAGCATGTCTAGCACTGGGAGGAAAATATTTCTGCAGGAAAGTACTAATCAAGCACTCAGGGCTATCAATAGATCCAGGAGGTAAATTACTAAACCAAGTTTTAGCTTCTCCTTTCAGTGAAAAGGGGAAAATCTTAGCAACAAAGTAAGTACGCATCTTAATATCATCCGAAAACAAGCCACTCATGGTAGAAATTTCATTCATATGTGCTACCGCACTTTCATTCTCAGTCCTACAAAAAGTTTCTTTCTCGACAATAGCTATGTAAGATAGATCGAGAGAGAAATCATAATCCTCATCTATAATGTTTATGGGAGAAGCATCAAACTTAGCCTCAAGAGATAATTTGGGTCTAATATTACGCCTATCAAGGAGACTCTTAGCAGCGCTCCTATCATCTCAACATAATCTTCTTCAATTTCATAACTCTCACTAGACTCGGGTGAGCTAACAGGTGTGGTAGTGTCTTCATTAGGAGTTTCGGCATTTCCACCTATAGTTCTAGCAATCGTGACATCTAGGAAAGGACCTAATGAACCACTCTTATCAAGCACAATAGAAGCAGCATCGTAAGCATCAGAAGTTTCAGATTCAGCAGTAGTAGCAGTGTGTGTAGCATGTGTATGTGGTGGTGTAACAAGCTTACTTATAACAGATGGTGAATCAAGAGTAGCAGAGGTGTTTAGAACCGTACCTCTTCTTGTAGTGGATGGTAAAATAGGAACCTTGCCATCATGAGACTTACCCATGATGGATGGATAGCAGCAAACAATAGAGAATCCAAGTGAACTTGATAAATAAAGCTTTGGTCCCTGGCAACGGCGCCAGAAAATAGTCTTGATGACCCACAAGTATATGGGGTGTATCGCAGTATTTTCGAGGGAAGTGAAACCCAATTTATTGATTCGACACAAGGGGAGCCAAAGAATATTTATCAGCCTTAACACCTGAGTTGTCAATTCAGCTGCACCTGGAAACAATCTTGCTCACAGCAGTTTATCAGTAGCAACAGTTTTGTAGTGGGAATAGCAAAGTAACAGTAGTAGTAAAGCAAAGACAGTAGTAACAAAAGTAGTAAATAGTGGGATTCGAGTGCGGTAGGCATAGGGATGGATGGACGGGCGTTGCATGGACAAGACAATTCACATAGCAATCAGAACATAGGGAAATTGCAGATAAATAAGATAAAGCACCCAAGTACTAGACAATCCTAGGCATGTGTTCCATATATAGTCATACGTGCTCGCAATGAGAACTTGCACAACATCTTTTGTCCTGCCAGCCCGTTTGTAGTGGGGCCTCTAGGGAACTACTGGCAATTAAGGTGCTCCTTTTAATAGAGCACCAGAGCAAAGCATTAACACTCCATGAACACAAGTGATCCTCACATCAAAGCCTTTCCCTTCCGGTTATCCCGATTTCTGTCACTTCGGGGCCATAGTTTCCGGACAATGACGTGTGTATACAGCTTGTAGATAAGACCAGAAACAATACTATCATAATGAATCAAAAATAAGTTCATATATGAAATCATGGCACTCGTGCCATAGTGACAAGCATTAAGCACAACATGTCGCAACAAAGTCATAAAGCACTAATAAAAGATACTAGGCACCATGCCCTAACAATCTGATGCCATTACATGAACGATCTCATCCAATCCCGACCATCCCCATAGCCTACAGCGGGGGATTACTCACTCATAGATGGGGGAAACATGGATGGTCGATGGCGAAGTGATGGTGATGATGATGGCGATGATCTCCTCCAATTCCCCGTCCCGGCAGGGTGCCAGAACAGAGTTTCTGGTGATGTTTCATGGAATCTGGTGGTGGCAGCGGAGCGGAACTCCTTCTGGAAAAACGCTGAACCCCCCGAAGTTTTTAGGTCAGAAGGCTCCTTATAGGCGAAGAGAGAGGCCGAGGGGGTGCCCACACCACCCCCTGGCACGGCCTGGCCTGGCCCGCACCACCAGGTGGTGTGGCCACCCTAGGTCTCTTCTCCGTCTCGTATTCTGGCTCCTGGAGTCTTCGGGTGAAATAGGATTTTTGGCATATTTTCCGGGATTTTTCCTGATAGTTGATTTTCTGCACAAAAAGTAGACACCAAGGCAATTCCCCTGAAAACAACGTCAGTCCGCATTAGTTGCATCCAAATCACACAAGTTTAGAGGAGAAAAAATAGAAAAAGTGTTCGAGAAAGTAGATACGTTTTGGACGTATCAGTCCGAGGTTCAAAAAAAATTAACTTAACAATACTTGAAACTTTGGGATTAGCTCAAAATGATCTAGCGGGAGACGAATAAGGTAAACAAGGATTAGTTCAAATAATAAATGTCAGCTCGCTTACGTTCTTTTTTACTTAGTCGTTTTTCATGTGGTTTGCAATTCCAAACTTGTTCTCTTGCTTGCCATGAAGCCAATTCTTGTTGGACAGCAGCAAAGTCGAAGAGTTGGGTTTTTGGTGCTCACAGACTACTAATCCGGCTAAGGTGTAAGCAACCTAACCCAACCGACGTATATAAAAACACAAAAGCAAGAAAAACAATTATTATGGCAGTCCCCGAGTTTCTGCTTGGGGTGCTGAAGTTTCATTACTAAACTCATTGCCGACATACATACCGATAAATGAGTAGCTCGGATACATTCACCTCTTTGTCAGGTGTAAAAAGGACTAAGTAGTGCTACATTCCATGGTCTCTTAGACTCCTCCCCGGACCTGTACGCCTTGTTCTTTTCCTATGATTGTGCATCAATAAGATAGTAGGAATCATTGTGCAAAGCTTTTCTTACAATGAAAGGTCCTTCCCATGGAGGGGATAACTTAGTCATGCTAGCAGTGCGTTGCACCATCCGGAGTACCAAATCACCTTCCCGGAAGACTCGGGGGTTTACTTTCTAGCTATGGTAGCGTCGGAGATTTTGCTGATATATGGCGGATCTGGACAAGGCCAGTTCTCTTGCTTCTTCCAGCAGATCAACATCATTTTGCCGGGCTTCATGCACTTCGGCTTCGGTGTATTGGGTGACCCTTAGAAAATGATGCTCTATGTTGGCTAGTAGTACAGCTTCTGCCCCATATACCAGAAATAATGGTTTATAGCCTGTTGATTGATTCAGAGTTGTTCTTAAACTCCATAGTACCGCCGGTAGTTCTTTTATCCAGCACCCCGCTGAACTTTGCAGCGGCTCTATGAGCCAGGGTTTTATCCCGCACAAGACTAGTCCGTTGGATCTTCTCACTTGTCCGTTTGATGCGGGGTGGGCTACAGAGGCAACATCTAACCGAATCTTCTTTTCTCGACAGAACCTCGCAAATGCCACTTCAACAAAATTAGTGCCATTATCAGTTATGATACTATGGGGATAGCCATATCTCAAGATTATATCCTTGAGGAACCTTACTGATGTTTACCCTTCGCATTGCCTGATTGGCTTTACTTCAATCCATTTAGTAAACTTATCCACCATAACCAAGATTTGAGTCATTCCTCCCTTAGCCGGCTTAAATGGTCCTACCATGTCTAGGCACCATACATCAAATGGCCAAGTAATGGGGATAGTCTTTAGTTCCGACATTGGTACATGGGTTTTAGCGGCATACCTCCGACATCCATTACATTTCCTCACCAGATCCTCTACTTGTTCCAACGTATTTGGCTAATAAAATCCGTACCGGAAGGCCTTTGCCACTAATGCTCTTGAAGACGCATGATGGCCACATTCTCCCTGGTGGATATCCCGGAGTATGTCAAGCCCTTCCTCTGGGTCAACGCATTGTTGTAGCACTATAGTTACACTTCTTTTGTATAATTCGGCATTGATGATAGTGTATGCCTTTGCCCTTCTCTAGATTTGCCTTGAGAATACGTCATCATCCGGCAAAGTCCCGTCCCTTAGGAACTCAAATATGGGTTTCGCCCATGCAGGTATAGCTCGGGTGGGAAAAAGTTCTTCATTGATTTCCATCGCATCCACCAACATAACTCCAGTCCCCGGGTTTGCTGAGGCAGTCCCCGGGTTTACTGAAGTGCTTACCAGTGTATTTCGATAGGTGTAGCTTC
Source organism: Avena eriantha (assembly GCA_910589775.1). Taxonomy (NCBI): domain Eukaryota; kingdom Viridiplantae; phylum Streptophyta; class Magnoliopsida; order Poales; family Poaceae; genus Avena; species Avena eriantha. Next base: position 464,730,584 of record OU342742.1, read on the forward strand.
TGACCCGGAGAGAGCCGGGATATAGATTGACTCGGATTCCGGTGATGGGGTAATAGATGGTTTTCTTAAGTGCTCCAAAGCAACGTTTGGCAAGATTGGTTGCCGGGATGAGCCTAACTTGGACAGTATGTCGGCTGCCTCATTTTCAATCCGAGGTACGTGATGAAATTCACATCCCTCGAAGAACCCGCTTATCTTTTGAACATGGAATCTGTAAAGGGCCATGTTGGCGTCCAAGGCATCCCAATTGTCGGAAACTTGCTGCACCACCAAATCTGAGTCTCCAAAGAACTGTATCTGATGTATGCCTACTTCTTTTTCCACTTTGAGGCCATGCACAAGTGCCTCATATTCTGCAACATTGTTTGAGGCGCTGAAGTGGATTTGGAGGACATACTTCAATTGATCTTTCTTGGGCGAGGTAAGTACTACTCCGGCGCCTAGTCCTTCCTTCAGCTTCGATCCGTCAAAGTGCATTCGCCAATAGTTGGAGTCTGACAAAGGTGGTTCGTATGGCATTTCAGCCCAATCCACAAAGAAATCTGCCACAACCTATGATTTGATTGCATCTCTTCTGTCGAACTATTGTGCATATGGGGCAAGCTCAATTACCCATTTATCTATTCGGCCGCTAGCATCTTTGTTGCTCATAATCTCTGATATGGGTGCCTCACATATCACTTTGATGTGGTGCTCCTCAAAGTAGTTTTTGAGTTTCTTGGCCGACATATAAATGCCATACGCCGTCTTTTGATTGTGAGGGTAGTCCTGTTTTGAGGTCGACAACACCTCGCTTAAGTAATACATCAGCCTTTGCACCGAATTTCCTTCCTCTTCACGCTCCACTACAATTACTGCACTTACGTCTCGGTTGGTCGCGGCTACATAGACCAACACTCGCTCCTTGGGTAGTGGCGTGACTAATATTTGTGAAGTTGACAACATCTTTTTCAATTCTCGAAACGCACTATCCGCTTGGGACGTCCATGTAAATTTGTCTGTTTTTTCATTATCTGGTAGAGGGGTAGTGCCTTCTCTCCCAGCCGACATACAAACCGACTTAACGATGCCAGGCACCCAGTGAACTTCTGCACATCGTTATGGGATTTTGGCAGTTCCATTCTTTCTATGGCCCGGATCTTTGTCGGGTTAGCTTCGATACCTCGGGTTGATACAAGGAAGCCCAATAATTTCCCAGCAGGCACGCCAAAGGTGCATTTTTTCGGGTTAAGCTTCATCTGGAACCATCTGAGGTTCGCGAACATTTGCCGAATGTCATCAAGGAGTGCATTGCTTTCCTTAGTCTTTATCACCACATTATCCACGTACACTTGGACCTTACGACCTATTTGGTCATGTAAACATTTTTGCATGCATCATTGATACGTTGCTCAAGAATTACATAATCCGAATGGCATAGTGCGATTGCAATAAGCCCTGTATGGGGTGATAAACATGATCTTTATTTGACCTTCTAGGTTCAACGCTATCTGGTGGAAACCCGAATATGTGTCGATGAATGACAACTGTTCACATCCGGTAGTAGAGTCTATGACTTGGTCTATTCTAGGCAGTGGGAATGGATCTTTTGGACACGCCTTATTGAGGTTTGTTTAATCAATGCACATACGCCATACTACGGCCACGTTTGGGTCATCTTTTTTCTTTTCCATGAGCACCGGATTAGAGAGCCAATCCAGGTAAAGTACCTCCATGATAAATCCGGCTGCAAGGAGCCTAGCTATCTCATCCCCAATGACTTTTCTTCTATCCTCGGCGAAACATCGGATAGGTTGCTTCACCGGCTTAGCACTGGGTCTTACATTCAAAGAGTGCTCGGCCAACTCCCTCAGCACACCTTGCAGATCCTGTGTGGACCAACCAAAAATATCCCGATTCTCACGGAGGAAGTTGACGAGCTTGCTTTCCTATTTGTGGCCTAACCCGGCACCAATGGTTATGGTGCGCTCTGGGAACTGATCATCAATTGGCACTTTCTTAGTATCCTTGGTTGCTTGAAATGACACACTTCCATGTGGGTTGGTTAGGGCCGGCATATGTTGCTGCGCGGACTAAGCCAATGCCACCACTTCCTGTATTCTCCTCTTTTCCTGAGCTATCACGAGTGACTCGGCTAAGTTAAATGCGGCAGAAGCCCACTCGATCGAATGCCCGAAGTCCCCTGATACGGTTATCACTCCCCTTGGTCTGGGCAGTTTCATCTTTAAGTAACTGATGTGAGTACTTGCCATGAACTTGTTCAGTGCGGGCCTGCCGAGCAACGCATGATAGGTTCTCTCCAAGTTCACCACTTCAAACTCCAAATTTTCAGTCCGACAGTTATCCCTCGTACCAAACAACACATCAACCCGGACCTTACCAATTGGCTCACATGAGATACCAGGCACAATGCCATGAAAAGTGGTCCTTGTAGCTTGTCGCATATTTTCTGATATCCCCAACTTGTGCATGGTATCCTTGTACATGATGTTAATGCTACTGCCATTATCTATCAGCTCCTTGGAAAACCTTACGTTGAGATTTGGCCCGATGAACATCGGATCCAAGACCAGTGTGTAGGTCCCTAGACTTGGCATGAGCTTTGGGTGGTCCTTGATACTCCACATAATCTCCTGATCCGACCAAGGCATACACCTCACCACAGCTGGTATTACTGCATTTACCTCCATATGTCGGTGCTACAAGCTCTTCCGGTCAGTTTGTTCCGTGGCAAATATGCAGTAACTTTGGTGATGCTCCTTGTACTCATTTCGTCCCTCATTTGCGTGGTAACCTTGGTCTTGCTGCTGGTTGTTATTCACTTGATGCACAACATCCCTCCTTTCATGATTTTCATACCTCGGTGGAGGTGGAGGCAACATTAGTTGTTGTCCATTCTCCCCGTGAGCAATGGCTTCCTAGGTGCCTCACTCCGAGGTGCTTCGTTTTGAGGTTCCTGAGCATTCCCCGAATTACCCTGTTCTAGCTTCCTCATGCACTCACACTGCCGGGTCGTATGGCTCGCCGGGCTATTCGGACTTGGCATATGACATTTGCAAGGTTGGTCCAACATAGACTCGAACATATACCTCGGATGATCCTTTCGCTCCTACCATTGCTTTTTCTGCTCTAGGGTCCAGGGCTTCTTGCCTTCACCCTTCTGTTACCAGTTCTATCTCTAGTTTTCTGGCATTGGCTGGCTCCAGCATTGGGATGATCTCAGTCTACTACTGCCACCTGCTGCGAGTTATACCTGTAATCCGGATGCTCGTCCCTTCTCTTTCTTCAGAAATCGTTTCTCCTTGATGACCCGGAGCCATCTCGGTTGTAATACTCCTCATTCACCTCACTTGACATTAGCCGGGGTTGAGTTGGGTCTCCTAGAGCATACGAATACACGATCCAGATCGTCTCAGCCAAAGTCGTTGGCATATCCCGCTGCAATATTGCCATAACATACTTCCGTATCTACAGCCTTGGGCGAACCACGCAATTGCTTGTGATTCAATTACCCCCTCACACGAGTTGCGCACGTTGCACCACCGAGTCAGAAAATCTCAGTCAGGCTCATTCGGTCTCTGCCGGCATAAGGCCAAAGTCTGTGGCCTATTGGGCCTCTTGTAGGTGCTTGAGAAGTTGCTAACGAATAACTCCTCAAAATCCAGCCAACAGTTGATACTTCCTGGTGGTAAGTTATTTAGCCAAACTCTCACAGGCCCTTCCAACGTTTGAGGCACAAACCTCACTGCCCATCTCAAATTTCCTGTTGCAACCTTGACTGCTATTGCATAGTCAATGAGCCAATCTTCTGGTTTGGTGCTACCATCGTAGGTCTTTGTTCCTCTGGCCAATTAAAAGTTTGGTACTGGTGGTTCCCTCATACTCCGAGGTCCAAAGCATGCCGGACCCGGAGGTCCCTGTACCTCGATCATCTCTGACCTATAAATCTGGTCAAGCTTTAGCCTTGCATCATCTGGCTACAAGTTTCTGCTTCCCAGCCTTGACCCAATTACATGGTGCTCCAGTCTCGGGTATCCATCGTTGACCATTGCCGAATAATCATCATTGTATCTTCCTTGATCCGGATGAGCATTCTGTTGTTGTATCATTTGGCCAGCACTTGTCTCTTTCTGAGGTGCATATTGTTGCTGCTGTTGCCGAGGTGCATTTTTCCCTATCCCCGCCGGATCACGCTGTTCAGCATTTCCGTTGGCAACGTTCCTTTGATCGGCATTGCCTTGGTGGCGGTTACCTCGGCCAGCCTCACCTCGGCTGGTACTGTGGCGATCCTCATCAACTTGCAATGCTTTCCCTTTTCCAGCTCTCACCGGGTCATAGGGGACCATCTATTTGTCTCGTCTCCTAGAGTTTACCACTTCTTCTCTCCTTGGGTTATGACCCGGAGATGATGCGGCTCCGGCGGATTTGGCTGGGTTATTGCTGGCCGAATTAACCACGTGCAACGCTCCAGGTGGTGCCAGATTTTCCTTGTTCATTTCTTCATTTTGTTGGCAAGCCACCCTCAGCAAGTGGTTCACTCTCTCCTGTTGCCTTTCCCGGACCTCTCCGGTTAGACCCTCTAACTCGGATATAGCTGCGTTTGCCGCCCTGAGGTTTTTTGCCGGGTACTGTACCTCTCCAGCCCTCCTGTTACGATCATGGCAGTCTGACCCGGCCTAGGTTCATATTCCTTGTAAATCTTAGTAATCAGGTTTCTACCTCGAATTTTCACCACATCTATGCGGTTTCCTATGCATATTCCCTCAAAGTAATATTCAAGGACTGTTGTAACTCTGCTACCTTCTTTGCGCCAGCTAGCATTTTTTGCCTAGTTTCCTCCAACTCAGCTTGTGCCTGAGCCGGTTTTGCTACAGGAGCTATCGGCATAGCTAGGCTATCTATTGCTTGATGGAGTACCTTCTCTAGCCTCTCTAGCGGAGGAAATCTAGACCTTGTCTGCTTTGGCGTAACTTTTAGATCTGGCGCCGGTTCCTTGCTTGCTCCTGCATCCGGCGCGGTCATCATGACCTCAACGCTGCTAGTGTTGGGGATATACTTTCCGGGTATCCTCACAGTTCCTCGCTGACCAGGGTGCCCCACTTCGGGTTAGAGCTTTGCTTCACGGGCGGCCCAGTCGGGAGAGAAGACGGATTCCAATCCGGCTACGGGAAGACCCAGAAGGCTTACCGACTTAGGCCCATAATGTTACTTGTAGTTCAAGATGTACTCTGTAACCAACTCTTAGTCGTAGAAGGATTGAGCTCTCCTATAAACCCTAGGCCGGATATCTATATAAGCCGTCCTAGGGAGTGCCTTTAGGGCATAACATAGTCTACAATCTCAACTCGCACAGGCAAAACCCTTGTAACCCATAATCCGGCTCTGCCGTATTACTGGATTGCTAGCAGGAGTAGGATCCGTCCAAAGCCGGCAGATTCGAACCTGGGTAAACTTGTGTGCTCACCATCCTGGAATACCATACGTCTCACACCCCTCTCTTCCGCACGCCTCGAGGACCCCCTCATGGCGTACTTGTCCTCAATCCGACGACAGTTGGCGCCCACCGTGGGGCAAGTGAGCTACGGATCTGTGTTCCGAGCGGAATCAGAATCAGCGAGACCATCGCCGTCGGTTGCATCCTCTACGCCAGCGACGTCCCTCTCATCGTCCTCGACGAGACTTGGATTTCGGCTAGGGACGCCGTGACTGCCTATACAATCATGTCTTTTGGCGAGATCTATGTTTACATCGGTTTCGCTGAACCTGCCCAACCCACCCCAGCGGTGATGATAGAGGCAGAAGAATCTTCTGGGTCCCCTTTGTTCGCGGAGGCGGCAGAGTTCCGGATCTCAGAAAACTCTAATCCCACCCAGCCCGCACCAGTTGCGGAGATAGTGGAGAAATCTGAGCCTGAAGAAGACCTCACGGTTCAAGTCGAATCTGGAGTGGATCTCCCTGGAGAAGCTGGATCCCAGATTGACCCACCCGTGGAAGTCGAAATCCAGGAGGAGGATATCAATGACACTGATTCCGGCTCTAACGATGCCGGGACAGACAGGCCTTTCCTTAGGTACACACTAAAACGTATGATACTGCAAGGCGCTAGCGCAGATGCAATCCTCGAAACCATTAAAAGTTTCGATATGGCTGATCGCGAAAGCCGCAGGTACCTCAGGAAGCACGCATCGCACTTCATCGGGTATGTCGGATCCGGATCCGGGTCTGCCGATGCTGGAGAAAACACCGACTCGGTGCTGGAGGCAATTGGAACAAACGCCGACGTTCCTGCATCCTCGGATGAATCCATGACGTCGGCAGATTTCCGAAAGTTCTCCGCGGAATATGAAGAGGAGTACAACTCCAAATCTGCAGAAGAAGGAGAAGCCATGGATGAAGGATCCGGGGAACACTCTCCCAAAGCGCAGGATGACATGGACGTCGGAGCTAATCCCGAAGTCCAGATGTCCGAAAGTACCGATCAGAGCTTGACTCCGGGAAATGGACCCAAAGTCGTCTTTGCTACCGACGCTGCCAAGAAGGCAAAGAAGAAGAACAAGACCCCGACAAAAGACCCCCTCATAGAGGAGGTAATTGCCGAGGAATACGAAGAAGACTCGGATGGAGCACTTTTCCCAGACGAGCCGAAAAAAGAAGCATCGGTGGATGGACACGTGATCACTGAAGGTGCACGTAAACTCATCGATGCCGCTTTAACCACACCTATCCCTACAGCTGCAGAACTTACTGCAGACGAGCTGGACGAAAGGGCCCAAGCCCTAGAAGCGTGTCGTCAACAACTCCTCGATGAAGCCAAAAACATCGAGGTGGAGAAGACGCGCATGTCAAACAAGGAGTACATGTCCCGTCTACATCAGAAGACACGGAAGCGTCACATAGATGACAACCAATTCCCACGTGTCCGTGCTATCCTTTTCGGAGATGAGATGGGGAAGCCACGGAAGGATAGCAACGGAGATTGGGTATACCCAACACCAGTGCAAAAAACCGTGGCAGCTCGTGAAATTCTATCAGCTAATCCAGGGCCAGAGGAGATACGCTTGGGTATCAAGCTACTCAACAAGGGACTGGAGCAGCAGAAGGTCGCCTAGTCCGGAAGTCAAAAACTGGTCTCGGATTCTGACCAATGTCGCACAGATCCGGCATGGGCTGACGTAAGATCCCATAATGTTCGGGCGCAGTACCATCACCCCGAACGCAGGGAAGACAATTATTCAAGAACTGGATCGTCAGGACAGCATCGTAGAGCTACACATAACTGGAGCAATGTCGCTCCAGCAGCCAAGAAAGACGCGATCGCTGCACTGAATCGGACGAATCCTCCCCGACGAGAATTCAACGATCGAAAGGGAGAAGATAAGGAGAAACGTCGGGAGGAGGATCGTCAGAGAATGCCACCTCCTAGACATGAGAGTTGTCCGGCTGAGCCTCACCATGGTGGAAACGACGGACGAAGGAACGATGGAAACCACGCTGGAAAAAGCCGGCAGGGGGCTCGTCGTAGTCAAGAACCTCCCCGAAACCGGAATAATGACGCTCCGGACGGAGACCGACGATCAGCCGGAAACAATTCAGCTTCCCCACCCCCTCCACCAGGCAGTTATCATGGTCAAGGAGGACGACATGGCGGAGGAGGTGGTGGCAGAAGCCGAAGTCCGGCTCCAGGGCACCGCAGCCGCATCTAACATCCGGGACGATCTCTATCCCCGAACGACGCAAGGCACATGATCAACTCCAACATAGAGGCTCAGCGCTACGAAAACGATGACCTGTACATGGGCCCAAAGTGCTTCGGACCACGCATCAGAACTACAAAATTCCCGGAAGGATTTGCTATCTCAAGACATATCCAAGCCTACGACGGCATTGCTCGGCCAAACACCTGGTTACAGGATTTCTTCCAAGCTTGCTGCATCGCTAAAGGCGGAAACAGCCTAGTCGCAACCCGATATCTCCCACTTATATTGTGGAAGTTGGCACAATCATGGCTCAATGAACTTCTGGCAAACACCATCCACAACTGGTATAACTTGCAAAGTGCGTTCTTTCGGAATTTCGAAGGCACATATCGGAGGCCCTGTACGGTTGGAGACCTACAGCGTTGCTCCCAGAAAGCCGAAGAAACTTTCCGGGATTATCTCGGACGATGGATCGACACAAAGAACTCCTGCGAAGGAGTAAACGATCAAACTGTGATTGAAGATTTCATCGTAGGTCTCCCAATTGGTTTACTGCGCCATCGCTTGAAGTGTGACAAGGTTACTGATCTAGGAGAGATGATAGAAACAGCGAGCAAGTATGCAGATGCTGACGACGATGCAGAGGGATTACTCAATGTCCTGGCTGTGCCTTAGTCGGCAAAACAACCAAAGCAACAAGCTCAGAAGCGCAAAAATACCTCGGAAGAAAAACCCAACGCGGAGACAGTAGTGGTCACTACTATTTCCGGGTCTGGAGGACAAGGAGGACGTGGCGGAGGCCACGGGTGTGGCCGTGGGATGTCAAGGGTACAAGGAAGAGGAGAGCAACAACCAGGCAAAACCTACACTTGGGCCGACATTGCCAATAACCCATGTGTGCATCACTTAGACGCCAATGGGGGCTCGTCCCACACCAACGCTGAATGTCGTTTTAATGACGACATCAAGAGAGATGATACCGCGGGCTACAAAGCTAAGCGGAAGAAGGGAAAGAAAAACCCCGAAAACGACAAGGAGACCAAGGAAGATTCTGATATGGAGGAAGTTGATGCTTCAAATCCCAAGCCGGAAGGGAAGAAGACTTTCCCACCAAGATGGACACTTATGTCACCTTCCTTCGATCTCAACCAGCAAAGGTCAAGAAAGCAGTTCTCCACGAGCTAAATGCAACTGTTCCGGCTGTCCCTCAGTATCCGGACTGGTCGGAAGTGGCAATCACGTTTGACCGCGCTGATCATCCGCCTAAACTACACAGGCGAGGAAAATACGCCTTAATCGTCAATCCACTTATTGATGATTATGGTTTCTCCAAGACCCTCATGGACGGTGGTAGCAGCATCAATATTCTCTATGTCAAAACGCTACACCGGATGAAGATCTCGGAAACACAGTTGAACCATAGCTCTGTGATCTTTCACGGAGTTGTCCCAGGAAGACAAGCTAATTCCCCGGGAGAGATCACTTTGGATGTTACTTTTGGAACTCTAAAGAATTATCGGACGGAGGCACTTTCCTTCGAAGTAGTCCCGTTCAAGAGCGCATACCAAGCTATATTCGGACGTCCGGCTTACTGGGCTTTTATGGCTCGTCCATGTTACATTTACAATATGATGAAAATTCCAGGTCCCAACGGCGTGATCACCATCAGGGGAGACCCGAAGAAGGCGCGAGAGTGCGAAGATGGAAATGCCGCCTTTGCCGAAGCCGTGCTACACGCCCAGGAGTACTAGGAGATCAAGAAGAGCATAGATCCGTCCCAGATGCCCGCAACGAAGAAGGAGGTCACAAAGCCAAATCCGGAGTTCAAAGCATCAGAAGAGACGAAGACGACGCTGTTGAAGGATGATGACCCCTCCAAGGGTACACAGATAGGCGTAGGCCTAAGTAGCACATAGGAAAGCACGCTCATCAAGTTCCTCGAAGCAAATCAAGATATCTTCGCATGGCAGCCATCTGACATAATCGGAGTACCTAGGGAGCTTGCCGAGCACTCTCTAAATGTAAACCCGAACACTAAACCCGTCAAACAGTCCTTACGACGGTTTGGCGATGAAAAGCGTAAGGCAATAGCTAAGGAACTAGCGTGGCTCGAGCTAGCCGGATTCATAGAAGAGGTCATCCATACTGATTGGTCGGGCAACCCTGTAATGGTCCCTAAAAAGGACACCACTAATTTAAGGATGTGTGTTGATTATACTGCCTTGAACAAGGATTGTCCAAAAGATCCGTTCGCTCTGCGTAGAATTGATCAAGTTATTGATTCTACGGCAGGCTCGGAACTCCTCTGTTTTCTCGACACATATTCCGGTTATCACCAAATCCGGATGAAGGAATCTGACAAAGTCAAGACTTCATTCATAACCCCCTTCGGAACCTTCTGTTTTGTTACGATGCCCTTTGGGCTGAAGAACGCAGGAGCTACATACCAGCGCACGATGCAACATTGCCTCCATGATCAACTCGGACGCAATGTACATGCATACGTGGATGATATCGCGGTCATGTCCAAAAAAAGGAAACGTTGATTTCCGACTTGGAGGAGATGTTCGCCAATCTACGAAAATACAACATCATGCTTAACCCGAAGAAATGCTTTTTTGGAATACCAGCCAGAAAATTGTTAGGTTTTATCGTGTCTCAAAGAGGCATAGAGGTGAACCGCGACAAGATCAAGGCTATTCTCAATATTTCCAGGCCAACTCGCCTGAAGGACGTACAAAGATTAACTGGTTCCATTGCTGCGGTCAATCGATTTGTAAGCCGGCTTGGTGAAAGAGCCACACCATTATACAAACTCCTGAAGAAGACCAAGGAGTTTGTCTGGACTGACGAAGCTAAAGCTGCACTACAAGACCTGAAGAAAGTACTCTCATCTGCTCCTATCCTTGCAGCGCCGGAACCTCAGGAACCGATGTTGCTCTCATTGCTACGACAAATAAGGTTGTCAGTATCGTTATGGTAGTGGAGAGACCAGAAGAAAATCAGGAACACCTGGTGCAGCGCCCGACGTACTTTGTCAGCGAGGTCCTGACAGAATCAAAACAACGGTATCCACACTATCAAAAGTTGGCTTACGGTGTTTTTCTAGCATCTCGTAAGTTACGACACTATTTTCAGGAGCATCCAATTACCGTGGTGAGCGAAGCTCCCATGAGAGATATAATCAACAATAGCAATGCCACATGACACGTCGCCAAATGGGGCTTAGAGCTTGCAGCTTTCGATATTAAGTACAAACCCCGGACAGCAATCAAATCCCAGATCCTTGCCGACTTTGTCGCTGAATGGACAGAGACCAAGGAGAACATGGTCCTTCCTGAGTCGGAATATTGGACCCTCTTTTTCGATGGGTCTAAGACTCGAGGGGGCTCGGGGGCTGGTGTGGTGCTCAAATCACCCCAAGAAGATAAACTTTTATACGTGTTGCAGATCCACTTCACAGCGACAAACAACATTGCCGAGTATGAAGCACTGCTGCATGGAATCCGGATTGCTAAGGATATTTCCATCCGATGTTTGATGTGTTACGGAGATTCGGATCTTGTTGCTCAGCAAGTCTCGGATATTTGTAATGCAAATAAGTACATGGCAGTATATAAAGCTATCGTGGATGATCTATCTAAATCGTTCGAGGGGTTTGAAGTTCAACACATCCCTCGAGCAGAAAATGAGGAAGCAGATGCACTATCTCGAATAGGCTCTGCGCGGAAAGAGGTCCCGGATGGCGCATTTTTAGAGCATCGCAAAGTTCCCTCGATAAAGGGAGTAGATGAGGAATATCCGACCAAATCCGACTCACCTTTGATAGCAGTTCTGGCTGTAATCCCCAGCTGGACTCAACCCTACCTCGATTATTTGGTAGATGGCAAATTACCCGAAGACGAGGTACTGAGCCGACAGATTATCCGACGAGCAAAAGCCTATACTATTGTTAAAGGTGAGCTCTATAAACGGAGTGTTTCTGGGGTTTTTTAGCGCTGTGTATCTCCGGAAAAAGGAGTGGAAATCTTAAGGGAAATCCACGAAGGCGAGTGTGGTCACCACGCTGCAGCCAAATCTTTAGTGGCAAAAGCTTTTCGACATGGATTTTTCTGGCTTACAGCTCAGGCAGATGCCGAACGATTAGTCAAGACATGCAAAGGATGCCAAAAGTACGCCAAGCAAGCTCATGTTCCGGCTGATCAGCTGCGAACAATACCTATAACATGGCCCGAAGTCAGGGGGCTTGATATGGTAGGACCTTTTAAACGAGCCCCAAGTGGATTCACTCATCTCTTAGTGATGGTGGACAAATTCACAAAGTGGATCGAGGCTCAACCTGTCACTAGTTGTGATGGAGCAACAGGCAAAAGATTTGTCGATGATGTTATAATCCGGTATGGTTATCCGCATACTATTATCATGGACAATGGGAGTAACTTTTCCATGGCAGAATTGGTTGAATTCTGCGAGGAGCAAAATATCCGGCTTGACATTGCGTCAGTCGCACATCCACAGGCTAACGGACAAGTCGAAAGTGTAAATGGTTTAATTCTACAAGGCTTGAAACCATGACTCGAAGCACCACTACGACGTGCTGCGGGGGTTTGGGCAGAGGAATTACCCTCTGTAATTTGGAGTTTACGAACAACGCCGAACAGGTCAACAGGATACACACCTTTCTTCTTGGTCTATGGCGCAGAAGCAGTTCTTCCTAGCGATTTAATTCATACTTCTCCTAGAGTGGCCGCGTATATCGAACAGGATGCCTAGATTTCTCGACAAAATGATCTCGATTTAGTCGAAGAAGTTCGCGTCATTGCTGAAATGAGATCTACAGCCTACCAGCAGAAGTTACGCAAGTATTAGAGCTAGAGAGTTCGAACTAGATCTTTCAATAAAGGTGATTTGGTTCTCCGGCTTGTGCAACAAAGAAAGCACAAACTTTCCCCAGTATGGGAAGGGCCCTTTTTAGTTAGTCGAGTATTGCACAATGGATCTTACTACTTAACACACATGAGGCTAGTCAAAGAAAGACCTACTACTAAGAAGAGAAAGAGAGCTGGAGGCAGTACAAATCCGGATGAGTTAGACAGACCGTGGAATATTGCTCAGCTACGTCCCTTTTATTCTTAGTTTATCCTTTGTAATAATACATATGTACATGTTCTGTGAGAAATAAAAGTTTTGGTTACCTCAAAGTGTTTCTGAGAAGTTTTTACCATCTTATTTCCTAATGATCATGTCATATTCGAAAATCCCAGAATGCTTGAAAGTACTTTATGCTCATGTTCGTTCTGGTTTAGATTTCTGATTCTAAAACTGCTACCTTCGGGTATAACTCTAAAAATTCTAGTCTTCACTTGGGTTATTTGTCTGATTGCTGGATGCGGGTATTTTCCGAGTAGTGAATTGTTGGTACTCGAAGCCGGCTTTGTTTCCGAGTTTAAACTGGCTTAGCAATTGAGCTCCGTTGCTCGGCAAAGTTTCCGGCTGAAGGTTTAGCCGGCTCACGAAAGGGACAAGGCGGAAAGCCAGATAAACGATAAGTAGAGACGGAAAATTTCAAGTGCTTATGTGAACATTTCAGGCACGCAAAAATTTCAAAAGCCAAAAAGTGCTGAATAGATTAAAAGCTTAGCACTAGCAAAAGTCAATAGTACTTAATATTTACAAAACATATCATGTCGTTCCGGAATAATACATAGTTTTCTGTTTCATGATGCAGGAGGAGATGAAGGAGCTATCTGCTCGCTGGTTACTCCGCCTTGATATCGTTCCGAGATGTCCGGATCCGAGGTGGTCCGTTCATCGTCGGACACTTCTTCGGTTTCTTCTGGAGGAGGCGGCGGAGTATCTACGCGGGTGAAGAATGGGATCTCGTAGTTGGTCAGATCAGCTACGTGGCACCCGTATCCGGCGCAGGAGTGCATGATGGCTTGAAGGTCTTGCTCCTGGCCGTCTTCGTCTACCTTGCAGTACCCTCTGGTCACTTGCCATATCTCCATGTTTCCATGGTGGCTCATGACCATGGTAAGAGCGTTCTGCGCAGCAGTCCACGCGTAGGACATGTTCCAGTCCCGAACAAGCTACGGCGTCTCCTTGGCCTTGTCCCGCACCTGAAAATCCGACATGCTTGGCATGTCCGGAATCCTAAGAGACTCGCCAATGTCTTCAATAGACTGGCGAAAGTCATGCAGAAGATCACCGACTTGAGTAAACCGGTGGGTGCGGGGCTCGGAGGAGGAAGAGTCCATCAAGTTCAGAGGACCTATACACAAAACAAGTCAATAAAAATCCGACATTGATGAAAGTTGAAGAAATGATAAGTCAGACAGATGGAACGTACCAGGAATGACGTCGTCAATCTTGGTCTTCTCCTCCCGGAGACTCTGGAGTTCAGCCAGGAGCGCTTCGGAGAGATCTTTCTCTCTGCCAAGCTCATTCTTGAGGTCCGAGATAATTTTATCCTGAGCAGCGATCTGGCGATCACGCTCTTCAGTGGCCATGGAGGAGGATTCAAGGACTTGAGCTATGCTCCTTTCATGATCCGCCTAGAGCTTATCCAGCTCTTGGCGAAGTCCCTTGTTCTCCACCACTATGGTCTTGAGGTTCTCGGCCTCTTCAATCATAGCGATGGACTGTTTCACCAACGCTGTAAGTCAAAAAGAACAACAATTCAGAAAAATTCGACATTGAAAAAGCAAAAGACAAGGTTTGAATCTCGAAATGTTTACCTTCAACTTCATCCTTGGCTACCTTGAGCTCAGCATTTTTAAGCGGGAGAGCTTTGATCTCTCTCCGCTTATCACAAACATTGGATAATAATTCCTGGTTATAGGAACATACTTTCTGTCCGTCAGAATTCCCAAAGTCAGAAAGCTACTTAAGACTCGGGCTAATATTTTTTGCTAAATATCAGCACGAGCCTTGGGGGCTACACTAATTCATTCTTTGGCATCCTAATGAAGCATAAACTCGGATTCTATATCCTACTTCATGCTTGGGGGCTAGAGGATATGATATAACATAATGTAAAACAAGAGTTGGAATTCCGACTTACATATTGCTCGCGGGTGAGTTTGTCTAAACCCGCGTTCACTTCAGCTGCCACCTTCTCGGCGAGGGTAAGAGGGATTACTGGGGCTATTAGAAGCTCGCCAGTCCTGATCCTCTCGTCGCGAAGGCGGACTTGAGCGAGAAGGTCAGAGAACTTAACGTTCTCTACTTCTTGTGCTTCCTCCTTGGGGGATAGATGGCTTTTGTCCAGGACTTGCCTGGCCATCCGCTGGATTTCCTCTGCAGATTTCCGGGATAGGCCAAACTTGGCAAGTCCAGGATTGCTGAGGAGGTTTTCGACGAAGACTTTAGCCGAGGGATCATTACCCGAAGAGGGTTCACCCTTATCTTGAGCTGACGCACCCACGGTGACGTCAGTCTGCGACCCAAGGATCGCAGGCTCCATTGGAGGAGCCGGATCTTCTGCGACCCCCGGAGAAGGAATGATCGCCTGAGTTGCAGAAGGTTGAGGGGCAGGAGTTGGAGGAGCCACGGCAGGAGAAGCTATGGTGAGCTTTGTCTGTCGCAGGGGCTTCGTCGGAATCCCTTTCCCCTTACCCTTGATGAGAGGCTTTGCTCTGAGAATGTAATAAAGTCAGAAACATTACATCTTAGAAAGAAATTCGAGAAAGGTACAAAGGCGGAAATTGTGAATGAAAGTGACCTCTTCACATCAGGCACTTCCTTTATGCCAACAGCCACTGTCGGAGCTTTGTGCTTCTTGAGCGCAAGGTCCAGAAATGGGACCACTTCAGTCTCCTGAGAAAACTCAAGAGGATATCCTTCAAGTGGAGCAAGCTCGAATTCAGGGAGGTCAGCAAGCTAAAAACAAGAAAGCATATCAGCATTGTAGTATATAACTTAGAGATTGGAACACATAAAAGGTTTATTGATGAAAGCTTACCGGCACCACTGGGTTTTCCGCTGTGTACATATCCAGAGAAATCTCTGGAATCCTCCTCTCGATCCGCTCCTTGATCAGCCACTTGATTTGGCTGATGTAGCCTTGAGTGGTGTAGGATTCGGGACTGATGCGTAGGTAGTCTTTTTTGGAAGACGTGATGGAGTGCATCAGTCTATCCCCGTGGTACTGAAGTGGCTGGTTCCGACGTGAGACCCAACACTGGACCAAGTCGGATCCCTTTAGACCCATGTGCTTGATCAGATATTGGATCCCCCTCTTAGCGAGGATCAGATCGTCAGTGAGAGCCGGAGCAGCCTCGTCCCAGGAAGGCTGGGCCGTGGCGGCTCCGTCGACAAAAGCTGGCAAAGCAGTAGCTTTGCCAGCAACCGGAATATACCTATGATAGAAGAAAGTGGCTGGCCATTGTTTGACCGAGTCACTGGCAGAAATTTTGGGATATGACCGGTCTCGTCTAACAGAAAAGCTAATGGTGCCGGTGATGTAAGGAATACCGGCAGTGATGGAATTTCTCCGGACAACAAAATAATGCCGGAAGAGAAGCAAACTCGTCCTAATGCCGAGAAAGCCCTTGCAAAGCGATGCAAATGCACTCATCTCTAAGAGAGAGTTGGGAGAAGATTGTGGAGTTGAACTCCATAGTGATCTATCACCTCGGAGAAGAACTTCGAGGGAGGAAGGAAAAGACAGACCTCGGTCCAGATGGGTGCCGAAGTGGACACGCTCGCCGTCTTGCGGGTTGGGGACGGTTTCGCCGGAGCCGCACCGCCAGTCACCGGCGGCGAGAAGCCCCTCTTTCTCCACGTTCTTGAGGCCGTCCTCGTCAAGGGTGCAGGGGATCCAGATTCCTCGGAAGCTTTCCTTCTCCGCTGCAGCTTCCGCCGTCGCCGCCGCTGCTGCCGCCAAACCGGAGGAAGAAGACGATGAAGCCATTTCTCCAGTGAGAAGATGACCTGAAAGTGGCGGTGTTGGGAGTTTCTGTGGGGGGAGGACGAGAGAGCTCTAAGCACGCAGGAGGATTGGGGGAAAGGAAACGGCAAAGACTGGTGGAAAGGAGAAGGAGAAATCCAAACCCCTTATATCCACCTAACTGCGCCAAGATTCGTGCAAATGCTACAGTGTAACCGCCACGCATCGTGGAAAGAACTGGGAAGGACCCACGCGATGACTGCGTCTCCTCGATCTCCACGCTCGCATTGAAACGGCGCCTCGGTTCCGCGAACCGCGGACCCACCAACGGTCGTGCTGACGGCACGCCTGTCAGATGATGTGACTTGACCATGCTTGTGTCAGGTGGCGTAGAAACCAAGTTCCGGCTTAGTTTAAAATCGAGCTGGAAAATCCGAGTAACCAACTGAAAGGTCCGACTTACTTTTAAGACCCAGATCGTATTTTTTGTTGTGAAGTTTCAGGAATCCTTCAAGATTCCGCAAGCCGAAGATCAAGCTAGACGATGATAAAATCCGACTTTGGATCTTGGAGGCCTCCGGGGGCTGCTTTTGGGGATATACTTTCCGGGTATCCTCACAGTTCCTCGCTGACCAGGGTGGCCCACTTCGGGTTAGAGCTTTGCTTCACGGGCGGCCCAGTCGGGAGAGAAGACGGAGTCCAATCCGGCTACGGGAAGGCCTAGAATACTTACTGTGGCGCTCCACTAAAACCACTACTAGAAAATCGCGTTGTTTTTGTGCATTGCATCGTCATGACCGCATGATCATGTCATCATGCCACATTGTATTTGAGCATCGTCATGTCATCATGCATTTGTTTGTCTAAAACTATTTTCTGAAAGCCTAGTTTTGTTTTCTAAAATATCCCCTGTCTTTATTCAAATTAAAACCCTAGTCTTTTTCGAATCTTTTATTTGTCTAAAATCTATTTACCAAAGCCTCTCTAAAAATAAAACAAATAAAATAAAAAGTTTTAGTGGGGGAGCCAGCCGCCGGCCAGGCCCAAAAGCCCCGCCAGCAGCCACCTACCACCCTACAAGAAAACCCTAGCTAACCACCCAAGCCACCTACCCCTAATCCCCCTTCCCCCTCCAATTCTCCCACCCAGCGCCACCCCCCGCCCACACCCTTCCTCCACCCCGCCGCCATAGACCACCACACGCGACCCACGCACGTAGTGCACACGCACGCACGCCACCTACCGCCTGTAGCCCGGTCCCACCACAACTCCACGCGCCGCACGCTTCCCTGCCCTCCCGCACTCACCCTGCCAGCCGGCCCCACCCCTGGTCGCCAATCCCATCCCGCAACCTTCGTGTTGCCCCTCTCCTCGTCCACGGTCCCGCAAGCCCCTACCACCGCGCCGCCTTTCTCTGTATCGTCGCCGCCGGCCATGGGAGCTGCCCCGACAACCCCGCCCGGACCTCTGGGTTGCGCCTCGCCCGTGCTCCTCCGACGACCACACCCGCGACCTCACCATGCCTCTCTCGGCTTCCTTCGCGTCAGCCCAGCCTCGCAGGCGCCTCCTCGGGTCCGCGCGTGCTTCCCCGCTGAGCCGTGGCCTCTGTTCCGCCTCGCCCGTGCTGCCCCGCCTCCTCGTCACCTGGCCATCGCCCTCTCTCCTCTCCGTCCGCGGCCGCCGGGGTCCTGCCGCCGCTCGGCCTCGAGCCGAAGCTTCCTCGTCCAGAACTCCATCGCCAAGGACACCGTCGCCGTCTGCTCGTCCATACCCGGCCGCCGCGGCTCCAACCTTCTGCTTCCTCGGTGTCGCGCCGCCTCCCTTGTCTTCCCATCTCGGAAAGCCTGGAGCCGAGCCTCCCTAGGCGTGGCCACTGGCCATGATCGCCGCCCTTCCTCCATGGTCCTACTCTGCTTCGCTCTGCCCATGAGTCCGGTGCCACGGCACGCCGCTGCCTTGGCACGTCCATCCTGCTCCAGCCGCCCTGTTCTTGCCCACGACGACGTGGTGTGCTCATCAAGAGTCGCAAGGGCCCGTGCCGCCTCCTCTTTGCTGCAACGCCACACACCTCCTGCCAGCCATCTCCAGTAGGCCCCGTGTTTGCTGCTAGACTCGGGTCCTTCTACGCGAGCTGCAACACTTCACCCTTGACCCCAGCGATGCAAGTTGTGATGAACAAGGGGACTCGGGGAGGCACGAACAAACTACTTCCAGGACCAACATCCGACAAGATCTCCTTCCCATACCTGATGACGTTAAGATCTCCATCACGGAATAACAAGATCGACTACCCGGATCTCAAGATCTCCTTCGTGGAACGCCAAGTTCTTCTACATGGATCCGGTGGCCGAGACCTCAAGCGCGCCGACATGGATCCAAAGACCGAACCCGGAGACCAAAGATGCGACTAGTACTCCTTCCGGGATGCGAGGCCCGGATCCGAAGACAGCCAAGCTCTTCATCCCGAACGCCAAGACCGACTCGATGGCACGAACCCGACAAGATCTTTGCTTCGACAAGATCGTTCCAACCCACCAAGTTCCCCTACCCGGCCACAGTGCGACAAGATCTACTTCATGGATCCGAAGACCACTGGTACCCGATCCACTCAAGTTCGCCATCGACGACAAGATCGACCGCTTGGAACCCAAGTTCTCCATCGCGAGTCCGAACCTCGCCGATCCCTGCCATTCCTCGTCGAACCCTGAGACCCTGAGAACGGACCCCGAACCCCCGGCACCCAAGATCTTCCGAACCCATATGTGGGAACCTTTTCCCGACCCCCTATTTTATAAATGCTATATATAAAACTTGTTGCATATTAATTGTTCATGCATGCATATATGTCTGTGGTTTGGGGGCAATATGCCATTTCACTCATAATCAAATATGGAGACCATATGCGGGCTATATTTTGTCTCATATGGCCCCATTTAAATTTGTGTAGCGAACCGATGCCATGTTTCGTCCTATTGATACAACATTTAATTTGCGGGGGTTTTAAATAACTCAAACCTATTAATTAATTGTCGGGACCCCGGTTCCGCTTAATACTGCCTAATTGCACCGCATCTGCATCATATCATAATCATGCTGGATCTTCTGCCGTAGTATTAAATATTGCATCCGGTCTTTCTGCTAGTGTTTGCTTCTTCGCGGATTAGGCCAATGAGTTGATGCGAGTATCGACAAGTTCTCCGGATATGAACCTTCGACAGTGTTTCCTAGGCGAGCATCACTCCCCCGTCTACCTATTTTGCATTTATAGTCTTTATTTCCTCCTGTTGATCTATTGCTATCCGTGTCGTGATGCTTTAGTTCCATACACCAGTTATACCCTGTGCAGCCTCTATATTGCCTTGGACACCTCCTATTACCTGTGTTTGGTAGATAGCTGGCCTTGCGAGTCGTAGTTGCTTGCTTAGGTGCGATCTCGTGTTGTCAAGTACCATAGTTGTTGGAAGGTTGGCAGATGCTTAATGGTGGAGATGATCATGTCTTTAATTACAACTATTAAAATGCTAGATATAACTAATGCATAGGCATCGGTGGGCAATAGATGTTATTTGGTTCTTCCACCTCACTTCTGTCCCGTAGGACCCCGAGTACTTGATACCTGTTCCTTGATTTTTCGCACTATCCACATCCGGGAGGCCTTATGGACCCCCTGAGCCAGAGCTTGATTCATTTCTATTTCTTGGGGCCACAAACTAGTTTGGGGTTTTATTTACTATCATGTACTTATGCCATGCTTTACTGCTTTATTTACGATTGTGCGTGGAGCACCTGTACTGTTCAGGATTGTGGAGTGTTTTCGCGGTATCGACAAGCCCAGTCACACTTTCGGGTTCCTAGTCGTTTACAGCCATTGGGGCAAACCTTGGGTCCGTCTCGGAGCCGGCCAACTTTGTTGCGGGTAGCTTAATGGGGTGGCACCCTGAAATATTTCTGAATCCTGTGATCGCTTTGTCGTGAATGCCTCGTTGGGTTTTGAGTTGGTTTTTCCGAGGTTGATCGAGTGTCTGTTGCTATTTGTGCACCCCTGCGGGGTAAAACTTTCTGAAAGCCGTGTCCGCGGCTATGGACGACTTGGAGCACAATATCTCGATCATAGACAAGCATAACTAAAGTAGTGCTATAAATTTGACTTAATATATCTGACTAGTAACCAGCTTCACTATAACGGAATGGATATTAAAATGCCAACAACTGGTGGATCTGGGGTTGTTTTGCGACATGCTGTACCTGCTTAGTAAGTATTGCAACTCCAATGGAATGTGATAAAAGTGCCAACAAATGCTAGGTTTTGGGATTCCTCGGGACAATTATATCTGACTAGTAATGTTCCAACTACAACGGAATGGTGATTAAAACTGCCCACTACTTATCAGGATGACTCAAGATATCTATATTTGACTAGTAAGTGCTTCAACTAGAATTGAATGAATAAAACTGCCAACTGTGTGTGTTCCTCGGTTTGACTTCCTCGTTTGGTCTCGAGGGGGAATACCAGGATGGGTATGTTTGGTGTTAGTATAAGGTTGGTTCCGAATAGGTCTTTCTTATCCCTCTCTAATAGCCGACAGTTAATCGAGTCTCTATAGGTTGTTTAGTGCACGATGCGTTGCCGCTTCAGTCCACCATACCTATGTAGGCGAGAGCTGCCGAATTCTAGCCTCGCCGTGTACTGGCCTCAGTACTGACGCTCCACTTTTCCCTATTCCCTTTTCGGCACCCCTTCTGTTTTATCAAGTTTGAGATCGACGTCGTTAGCAGGGTTACCCTTCCGGCTTGGCCTGGGCAGGGTTATGGACGCCATTGGTTATTCGTCAGGGCTCTTAGCCCCATTTTCATCTTATCCGTAGTCGGACGCTCTATCATTTTCAAGGTGATATGGATCTTTGTATTGTATATCTATATTCTCGCCACATGGGGTCATTGTTGTATATATACGTTCTGTGGGTCCCATCAAGGACTGTTGTGTAATGGTATTACGTCGTTTTCCACCCGCACGAAACTGCCTAGTGGGCGTCCTTGAATCGTTTCTATGCGGGTTTCGCGGAAAGGGCTAAACCTTGCATAGGGCCAATTCGAGGGTGTTACAGAGTGGTATCAGAGCCCAGCAGTTACGATACCCCACAAGTCCAGCCTGTAGGATAACCTAGCTAACGGACAATCTGGAGTGTCAAAACTATTTTGCAAAATCGGTTGGATAGATCTGATTAGGTCTGATTTTACTCCTTACCCCTCTGTTGTTCTCCTCTTACCTCTGCGTGCTTTAAATCTGTTCTCTTATCTTTTCTTCAAAGTCCAGGAATTCTCGTGGTTGTGTTTCCGTCGTTTTCAGGGTTTCGCTTCCTTCTTTGGTAACAGTGCTTCTACATCCGGTCTTCGTGCTATCTGAGGAATCCTTCATCTGTTGGACTTCTCTTTGCTCCTCCTTCCGGTGTGTTCAATGCGACGACATCATCTATGCTAGATCCGATGCAGAGCTGGCATCACTTCTTCGTTCCGAACCTCGATTGTCGAGATCTTCAGTCTGAATTCCGAGGATGGCTGCATGCTTTTCTACTGATTGTGCGGAGTAATAGTTTGGGTGCATGATGGATTGGCCCCCATGCCGACTACTCATTCTATTCGCTCTCGTACATTGAAGTGGATGAGAATGCATCGTTTCTCTCCTTCTATCGAAGTTAGAAGTCGATTTATTTGTTGATACCTTTACCTTCGCCCTTTGTTCCCGAGTGTTCTCTCGATGATCATGGAGCAACAATCTTGTTAGTGGTGTCGCGAGGATCTACATGAAGCGAGAAGATTCAGGTTATCGGCTTCCTTTCGGTACCATGAGGCGGATCTCGAGGGCGAGATCCATTGTTAGTGGTGTCGAATTATGGCGCCCCGCTAAAACCACTACTAGAAAATCGCGTTGTTTTTGTGCATTGCATCGTCATGACCGCATGCTCATGTCATCATGCCACATTGCATTTGAGCATCGTCATGTCATCATGCATTTTTTTGTCTAAAACTATTTTCTAAAAGCCTAGTTTTGTTTTCTAAAATATCCCCCGTCTTTATTCAAATTAAAACCCTAGTCTTTTTCGAATCTTTTATTTGTCTAAAATCTATTTACCAAAGCCTCTCTAAAAATAAAACAAATAAAATAAAAAGTTTTAGTGGGGGAGGCAGCCGCCAGCCAGGCCCAAAAGCCTAGCCAACAGCCACCTACCACCCCACAAGAAAACCCTAGCTAACCACCCTAGCCACCTACCCCTAATTCCCCCTTCCCCCTCCAATTATCCCACCCAGTGCCACCCCGCCCACACCCTTCCTCCACCCCGCCGCCAGAGACCACCACACGCGACCCACGCACGTAGTGCACACGCATGCACACCACCTACCGCCTGTAGCCCGGTCCCACCACAACTCCATGCGCCGCATGCTTCCCTGCCCTCCTGCACTCACCTTGCCAGCCGGCCCCACCCCTGGTCGCCAACCACATCCCGCAACCTCCGTGTCGCCCCTCTCCTCGTCCACGCTCCCGCAAGCCCCTACCACCGTGCCGCCTTCCTCCGTATCCTCGCCGCTGGCTGCGGGAGCCGCCCCGATGACCCCGCCCGGAACTCTGGGTTGCGCCTCGCCCATGCTCCTCCGATGACCATAGTCGCGACCTCACCATGCCTCTCTCGGCTTCCTTCACGTCAGCCCGGCCTCGCAGGCGCCTCCTCCGGTCCACGCGTGCTCAGCCGCTGAGCCGTGGCCTCCGTTCCGCCTCGCCCGTGCTGCCCCGCCTCCTCGTCGCCTGGCCGTCGCCCTCTCTCCTCTCTGTCCGCGGCCGCCGGGGTCCTGCCGCCGCTCGGCCTCGAGACGAAGCTTCCTCGCCCAGAACTCCGTCGCCAAGGACACCATCGGCGTCTCCTCGTCCGCGCCCGGCCACCGCGGCTCCAGCCTTCTGCTTCCTTGGTGTCGCGCCGCCTCCCTTGTCTCCCCATCTCGGAAAGCCTGGAGCCGAGCCTCCGTAGGCGTAACCGCTCGCCATGATCGCCGCCCTTCCTCCCTGGTCCTGCTCTGCTTCGCTCTGCCCATGAGTCCGGTGCCACGGCACGCCGCTGCCTCGGCACGGCCATCCCGCTACAGCCGCCCTGTTCTTGCCAATGATGACGTGGTGTCCTCATCAAGACCCGCAAGGGCCCGTGCCGCCTCCTCTTTGCTGCAACGCAACACACCTCCTGCCAGCCATCTCCAGTAGGCCCCACGTCTGCTGCTAGACTCAGGTCCTTCTACGTGAGCTCCAATGCTTCACCCTTGACCCCAGCGATGCATGTTGTGATGAACAAGGGGACTCGGGGATGCACGAACAAACTACTTCCAGGACCAACATCCGACAAGATCCCCTTCCCGTACCTGATGACGTTAAGATCTCCATCACGGAATAACAAGATCGACTACCCGGATCTCAAGATCTCCTTCGTGGAACGCCAAGTTCTTCTACATGGATCCGGTGGCCGAGACCTCGAGCGCGCCCACACGGATCCGAAGACCAAACCCGAAGACCACATATGCGACTAGTACTCCTTCCCGGATGCGAGGCCTGGATCCGAAGACCGCCAAGCTCTTCATCCCGAACGCCAAGACCGACTCGATGGCGCGAGCCCGACAAGATCTTCTCTTCGACAAGATCGTCCCAACCCGCCGAGTTCGCCTACCCGGACACCGTGCGACAAGATCTACTTCACGGATCCGAAGACCACCGGTACCCGATCCACTCAAGTTCGCCATCGACGACAAGATCGACCGCTTGGAACCCAAGTTCTCCATCGCGAGTCCAAAACTCGCCCATCCCCGCCGTTCCTTGTCGAACCCTGAGACCGGACCCCGAACCCCCGGCACCCAAGATCTTCCGAACCCAGATGTGGGAACCTTTTCCCGAGCCCCTATTTTATAAATGCTATATATAAAACTTGTTGCATATTAATTGTTCATGCATGCATATCTGTCTGTGGTTTGGGGGCAATATGTCGTTTCACTCATAATCAAATATGGAGACCATATGCGGGCTATATTTTGTCTCATATGGCCCCCATTTAAATTTGTGTAGGGAACCGATGCCATGTTTCGCCCTGTTGATACAACATTTAATTTGAGGGGGTTTTAAATAACTCGAACCTATTAATTAATTGTCGGGACCCTGGTTCCGCTTAATACTGCCTAATTGCACCGCATCTGCATCATATCATAATCATGCCGGATCTTCTATCGTAGTACTAAATATTGCATCCGGTGTTTCTGCTAGTGTTTGCTTCTTTGCGGATTAGGCCGATTAGTTGATGCGAGTATTGACAAGTTCTCCGGATATGAACCTTCGGTAGTGTTTCCTAGGCGAGCATCTCTCCCCTTTCTACCTATTTTGCAGTTATAGTCTTTATTTCATCCTGTTGATCTATTTCTATCCGTGTCGCGATGCTTTAGTTCCGTACACCAGTTATACCCTGTGCAGCCTCTATATTGCCTTGGACACCTCATATTACCTGTGTTTGGTAGATAGCAGGCCTTGCGAGTCGTAGTTGATTGCTCAGGTGCGATCTCGTGTTGTCAAGTACCATAGTTGTTGGAAGGTTGGCAAATGCTTAATGGTGGAGATGATCATGTCTTTAATTACAACTATTAAAATGCTAGATATAACTAATGCATAGGCATCGGTGGGCAATAGATGTTATTTGGTTCTTCCACCTCACTTCTGTCCCGTAGGACCCCGAGTACTTGATACCTGTTCCTTGATTTTTCGCACTATCCACATCCGGGAGGCCTTATGGACCCCCTGAGCCAGAGCTTGATTCATTTCTATTTCTTGGGGCCACAAACTAGTTTGGGGTTTTATTTACTATCATGTACTTATGCCATGCTTTACTGCTTTATTTACGATTGTGCGTGGAGCACCTGTACTGTTTAGGATTGTGGAGTGTTTTCGCGGTATCGACAAGCCCAGTCACACTTTCGGGTTCCTAGTCGTTTACAGCCATTGGCGCAAACCTTGGGTCCGTCTCGGAGCCGGCCAACTTCATTGCGGGTAGCTTAATGGGGTGCCCCCCTGAAATATTTCTGAATCCTGTGATCGCTTTGTCGTGAATGCCTCGTTGAGTTTTGAGTTGGTTTTCCCGAGGTTGATCGAGTGTGTGTTGCTATTTGTGCACCCCTGCAGGGTAAAACTTTCTGAAAGCCGTGTCCGTGGTTATGGACTACTTGGAGCACAATATCTCGATCATAGACAAGGATAACTAAAGTAGTGCTATAAATTTGACTTAATATATCTGACTAGTAATCAGCTTCACTATAATGGAATGGATATTAAAATGCCAACAACTGGTGGATCTGGGGTTGTTTTGCGACATGCTGTACCTGCTTAGTAAGTATTGCAACTCCAATGGAATGTGATAAAAGTGCCAACAATTGCAGGGTTTTGGGATTCCTCAGGACAATTATATCTGACTAGTAATGTTCCAACTACAACGGAATGGTGATTAAAACTGCCCACTACTTATCAGGATGACTCAAGCTATCTATATCTGACTAGTAAGTGCTTCAACTATAATCGAATGAATAAAACTGCCAACTGTGTGTGTTCCTTGGTTTGACTTCCTCGTTTGGTCTCGAGGGGGAATACCAGGATGGGTATGTTTGGTGTTAGTATAAGGTTGGTTCCGTATAGGTCTTTCTTATCCCTCTCTAATAGCCAACAGTTAATCGAGTCTCTATAGGTTGTTTAGTGCATGCTGCGGTGCCGCTTTAGTCCACCATACCTATGTAGGCGAGCGCCGCCGGATTCTAGCCTCGCCGTGTACTGGCCTCAGTACTGACGCTCCTCTTTTCCCTTTGCCCTTTGTCGGCACCCCTTTTGTTTTAGCAGGTTTGAGATCGACGTCATTAGAAGGGTTACCCTTCCGGCTTGGCCTGGGCAGGGTTATGGACGCCATTGGTTATTCGTTAGGGCTCTTAGCCCCTTTTGCATCTTGTTCGTAGTCGGACGCTCTATCGTTTTCAAGGTGATATGGATCTTTGTATTGTATATTTGTATTCTTGACTCATGGAGTCGTTGTTGTATATATATGTTCTGTGGGTCCCATCGAGGACTGTTGTGTAATTGTATTACTTCGTTTTCCACCCGCAGGAAAGTGCTTGGTGGGCGTCCTTGAATAGTTTCTATGCGGGTTTGGCGGAAAGGGCTAAAACTTGCATAGGGCCGATTCGACGGTGTTACACTTACCCACTTAGGCCCATAATGTTACTTGTAGTTCAAGATGTACTCTGTAACCAACTCTTAGTCGTAGCCAGATTGATCTCTCCTGTAAACCCTAGGCCGGATATCTATATAAGCCGTCCTAGAGAGAGCCTTTAGGGCACAACATAGTCTACAATCTCAACTCGCACAGGCGAAACCCTTGTAACCCATATTCCGGCTCTTCCCTATTACTGGATTGCTAGCAGGAGTAGGATCCGTCCAAAGCCGGCGGATTCGAACCTGGGTAAACTTGTGTGCTCACCTTCCCGGAATATCGTACGTCTCACACCCCTCTCTTCAGCACGCCTCGAGGACCCCCTCATGGCGTACTTGTCCTCAATCCGACGACAGCTAGCGGGGCGAGCGATACACACACCGCGAGCTGCGCTGAGAGGTCGTTCGCCTCCCTCGACGACATGTCGCGGGTGAATGCACGACTCGTCCATGCCGACGTAGATCTTGCACGCACCAAGCTTGATGAAGAGGTCGTTGCACAGAGGAGGATGCCTGCCGAAGCTCCCTGCGTTGTCACTGACGTAGTCCAGTGCTCCAAAGCGCTGAACCAGGCCAGAGACGATGCGCTCACTGGTGCTGGAGATGCTTCATGTCCGGATTTTCACCCCTGCTAGCGCTGTTGGCCCCACGTTGGGCGCCAACTGTCGTGGTGGTGGCACGGCAGATGCCATGGATAGGCTAAAGATGGTTTCTTACCCCCCACAACTATGCTCTAGAGTTCTACCTTAGACAGAGAAAATGATCGATCCCCTTCTATGGAGGCCCTGGTGCTCCTTATATAGGCGAGCCCAGGGTACAAAATTTAGGGTTTACGTAGAGGCATATTCCCCGAATATGCTCCTTGGTTAAAGCTAGATTCTTCTTTATTGCTTTAAACGACTCGTGCGGACTTTGGATGTAGCCCATTGCATGCCCCCGTCTTTTGGCGTTACCAGACACGGCTTACATCAGTCGGCTTCACTCGCGTCACCTTTGTTGGCCACGCCTCGCTGGTCCTCTCCTCTGCTTGCTTTTCTCATGCTACAGCGGGCAAAGGCCACATTAAAACTAGCGGCAGATTCCTTCCTTCTCTTGGAAGCCATGTGGTAGTCCGGCTAGCGCTGGGCTAACCCGGCTACGAGGGTACAAGCACACTTTAGTGAATGAACATGGTCGACATACATTTTATGCCGGCTAGATTAATGCTAGGCGAATGCCCCATGGGCCGGATTACTCCATAAGTCGGCCTGCCTTGAGGTGACCCGGCCTACACTTGCTTTGACCATGCCGTAACTCGCCTAACTTGGCCTTTATACCCTGGCGTGACCCTACCCGGGGGTATCCCCCCAACATCGAGCATGGTACTCAACCGTTTGAGTCGCTATGCATAGGGATGGGGAGGACATGTTGCTGTGTGAAGCATGTCGTTTATGTTGGCCCGGGTGCTAGTCAAGTGAGGCGACTCCGATGGTGGCTCCCGGTTAGCGTTTTCATGGACGGCGCTAGACTCGAAATTTTCAGTGCACTTGGACCGCACTACTTAGCCATGCAGGTCGCTCAACCAAGGGTTGACTTGCGTTTTTAGCGTATTGCTGGGTATACGAGTGCGATTGGCACAAGAGATGGCGAGTAGACACAACTTGCGTGATCCAAATTTTATTCTATCATATAGCAGCCGAGTACAAGTTTTAGTTCTATGTATAGAACTTTAAAGGAGATTTACATTCCATGGCCGCCCGACGTGGAGCTGGACATCACCTCGTATATCGATGAGGTAGTAAGCGTCATTGCCAAGGAATCGCCCTATGGCGAATGGCCCCTCCCATGGGAGGATAGCTTGTGCAATCCCTTCTTGTCCTGGATGTGTCGCAGGACGAGGTTGCCCTCCTGGAAGGTGCGAGTCTGAACTCGGCGGCTATGGTAGCGGCGTAGACCTTCCTGGTAGATGGCAGTGCGGGAGAGAGCTAGGTCATTGGCTTCATCTAGCAGGTCGACCCAGTCTTGGCTGGCAAACTCATTTTCTTCATGGTGACCTCGAGGCGAGTCATGCTCCAAGTCAATTGGCATGACGACCTCGGCGCCGTACACCATGAAGACGGGGGTGAACCCTATCGATCGATGGACAAAGGTGCGAATGGCCCATAGCACGGAGGGGAGCTCTTCGACCCAGCAGCCAGGAGTCTATTCGAGGGGGACCTATAGTATTGGCCTAAGGCCATGGAGGACGCTCTGTTTAGCGTGCTCTGCTTGGCCGTTCTATTCTGGATGGGCGAGTGTTAGAGATTTGTCCCCCGAAGGAACTAGGGTCCAACGATCCCTTTGTTCGAGAGGGGGCTGAACACACAAGTCTGAAGGAGTCCGGCGATGGCTATGGCGATGCTGCGGATGCACGACAGAGAGTTGACACCGGGTATTTTAACTAGGTTTGGGACCCTCGTGAGGAGGTAAAGCCCCTACTCCTGCTTGGTTGTATTTCTCGCTTGCCTCGCGAGGTTCCAATGGTGGATCAAAGTCTAGGGTTTTAGATCTCTGGGATCCCTCCCCTTCGAGGTAGGAGAAGGGCTCCTTATATAGGGCGGCGTTGGTCCTCTTCCCTCGGTTCATCGGTAGGTAGGGTCACCATAGAGCCGTCCTCGAGATGCTGGTCTTCAGGACTACTTTGGGTGGACTCAGTCCAGCTCACCGCACCCCGCTCCATTCTCCAGTAATGTGCCCTTGGTTGAAATTGCTTGTCCTGATCTAGCTCTCTCTTCTTTCCCCTACTTTCATCGAAACGGCCACTAGGAGAGCCTCCTGCCATCCGATCACCTGTCCTGGCTCTGCGAAAGGAGGGCGGACCGGGTCCTCTTCCCCACGGCGGTTGGCACTGACTGTACTTGTTGTCGGGGCCATAGCCCCCACTCCACATGACGCAGTTACCGTTCTACTCCCAGACCCATCCAGGGGTATCCGAGGTTGGGGGCACTACACGAGGTCACGACATCCGCCTCCAGGTGGTAATCTCGCGAAGCTTCTTTAGGTCCACCCCCCGGAGGGGCTCCCTTCCTCCTGAAGGCACCCCGCCTCACGAAGACGGAGTCCCTTAAACTGCAGGGCCAGTCCATCGTGGAGGCATGGCACCCCGGATGCTAGGGATCCAATAGTAGCACCAGGGCAATTGGCTTGTACGTGTCCCCTTGGAGGGCCCGAAGGTGCAAGCGGCCCCAGGCGATGAGCGGGCCCATGTGGTCACCTAGTCAATGAGGACACGGTTTGCTTGAATCCTATCCGTGAAGTCCAAATAGTTGCAGGCGCTTGCCCGTAGATCGGAAATGCACGGTTCCTGCTTCAGGGTTTGCTCCAACGACGCAACGACGTGTAGGGCCCTGTAGTTAATGCCACATGGGCAGCACAGTGATACGTCTTTTTCACTGGCACGGTTAAAGGTAAGGGGAGGATCTTCTCACTCCCACTCTTCTGCCTCCTTTCTTCCTTCCCTGCGCTCCCGGGTAGAAAACCCTCTTCCTCTCCATGTCACCTCCGTGCTTCTCGGGTGAGGAGAAAGGCAAGGCGGTGATGGTCAAGGCGGAGGAGGCGCCACCAATGAAACATTGTAGGGGCGTCCTCGTGGGAGTGGTAAGGGAGGCGCGGCGGCCGTGGTATAGCTCTTGCCGTGCTCGTTCCCATGGAGGCGAGTGCAACTTCGAGGGAAGCTCCTCCTATGCGTGGCCAAGGGCGCCCCCGCGGAAGTGGCAGGGGTCACCGCGGAAGGCGCGGTGGTGCGGCCAAAGTATAATCTGGTCCGGACACTCTTGCTCCCACAGAAGCCCCCGCTCCCGCGGTTTTCAAGGACGATCTTGAGCCTGAAAGGGTCATTGATTTTGTTGTTATCCTGGGGAACCCCGATTGGTTCCTTAAGGTGAGGCTTATGTCCCTCTTTGCCTTAGGGGTCATGGCTGACCTCTTGAAGGAGGTGAAACTACGGTACTCCCGAGGGGTCAAGATGTGGTCGGTGCGCGTGAAGACCCTCCTACCCGACGAGATGTATCTCTGCGATGGCTGCGGCCAGTTCCTCACCGACCATTGCGTTCAACGCGGTTCCGTGCTACGTTTCCCCTTTGTCAGGGAGGGGAGTTCTCTGTCTCTATGTTCGACACCCTGATGTGCCGAGTGGAATACCCCGCTCTCCTCCCTTGAGCGGCTGGGGTTGCGCCTGCTCGAGACCCGTTTCTCCGGCCATCGGGGCTGCAAGCATTTTGCGGGTGTATGTACCTCGCCCCCTAGTACTCTGCCCCCACGTGGGGTTTCTAAGAAAGACTTTTTTATGTGTCTATAAGCGGAACTTTACGCCGGTTATTTTTCCTTGGCGTGTTTACTGCGTGGTGATCTCTTGCTTAGGCCCACGATGGCATCTCGTGTTTCCTTTCTTGCAGGGCCAGACGTCTTGGAGCCCTGGCGAGGAGTAGCTGCAGGTAGGACGTCTGGGTAGGTGATCTCCAGGGGCGGCACTTCGAGCATTCAGCCAGTGGGGGCTCCCCTTAGCTGTAGGACTAGACCGTCGTAGAGCGGGCTGCGCTCGATCAGGTTGGAGGGAATCTAGGTGTCTCGGGTTGATGCCTCCTCGTGGCTCGTTGATCGTAGTGAGTCCGGGAGGATCTCACGAGGAGTTACCTATGTGCGTGCCCTCAAGGGGGTCCCTATTAACTTCTGGAGGTCTCCCTCTTGAGAGGGTATGTGGCCTGTCGAGATCCGTGTGACCTTTCCGTGTGCCTCTAGTGGGGGCAAACCACGAGCGAGACACCAATCCACCTTGGGTCGTAGGATTTTAGGACTCCTGCCTTTTGGCCCCTCTAGGTTTAACTGCCGAAGAAGGCGTCTCTAGGGGCATCATGCGGGTCGCTCGAGGAGAAACTGCGGGGTTAGGTGTTTCTCTGCTCAACCCCTGTTCCGAGGTGAGGTGGACCATGGATGGCGAGCGGGCTGCGGAGTTTAGGTCTGGCGAGTTAGGGGATCGTGCGATGGGCCGAGGAGTTTAGAGCTCACACTTTAGGACCTGACGAGCTTGGGCTGCGGAGGACAGGGCCTCATGAGCCGTTGTGGGGATAAAAACGAGGTCAGGGATCGTGGGTGAGGTCACTCTCGGCCGAAGAACAGACCATAGAGTTTAGAGCTCGACACTTTAGGCCCTGACAAGCTTGGTCTGCGGAGGACACGACCTCATGAGCCGTCACGAGGATAAAAACGAGGTTAGAGACCATGGGTGAGGTAACTCTCGACCAAAGAACGGACCGTAGAGTTTAGAGCTCGACACTTTAGGCCCTAACGAGCTCGGTCTGCAGAGAACAGGGCCTCATGAGCCGTCGTGATGATAAAAACAAGGTCAGGGACCGTGGGTGAGGTAACTCTCGGCAAAAGAACGAACCGTAGAGTTCAGAGCTCGACACTTTATGCCCTGGCAAGCTTGGGCTACAGAGGACAGGGCCTCATGAGCCGTTGCGAGGATAAAAACGAGTTTAGGGACCGTGGGTGAGGCAACTCTTGGGTGAAGAACGGACTGTAGAGTTCAGAGCTCAACACATTAGGCCCTGATGATCTCGGGCTGCGAAGGACAAGACCTCATGAGCCGTTGCAAGGATAAAAACAAGGTCAAGGACCGTGTGTGAGATAACTCTCGGCCGAAGAATGAACCACAGAGTTTAGAGCTCGACACTTTAGGCCCTAACAAGCTTGGGCAGCGGAGGACAGGGCCTCATGAGCCGTCGTGAGGATAAAAATGAGGTCAGGGACCATGGGTTAGGTAACTCTCGACCGAAGAATGGACCATAGAGTTTAGATCTTGACACTTTAGGCCCTAACGAGCTCGGGCTGTGGAGGACAGGGCCTCATGAGCCGTCACGAGGATAAAAACAAGGTCAGGGACTATGGGTGAGGTAACTCTCGGCCAAAGAATGGACCGTAGAGTTTAGAGCTCGATACTGTAGGACCTGACAAGCTCGGGATGCAGATGAGAGGGCCTCATGAGCCGTCGCGAGGATAAAAACAAGGCCAGGGACCGTGGGTGAGGTAACTCTCTGCCGAAGAATGGACCATAGAGTTCAAAGCTTGACACTTTAGGCCCTAACAAGGGAGTGTGGAGGGGCTCCGACCTCTCCGCCGAAGATTTGCAAGAACTCGTCACCAAGGGGTATCTCCCCACGGCGGAGGGTTTGGTCTAGCGGCCGGCACCGGATGGCGAGGTGACTCCTTCTCCCCAAGCTAGAGAGAAGGTGTACCTCGAAGCCCAGCTGGTACGAGGCATAAGCTTGCCAGTCTTCGACTTCTTCCTAGACGTCCTTCGGCACTTTCGGGTACTTCCCCACAACCTCTCCCCTAAAAGCATCCTCGTCCTTAGTACCTCTGCAGCTTTATGTGAAGGATATCTAGGAATCAAACCTAGATTAGATCTATTTGTATACTTCTTAACCATCAAGAGAGGGTTTGTAGAGTCCAAGGACGAATTGTGGACTTGTGGAACCATTAGCTTTAAGATCCGGCCTAGCCGGTGCTTCCCTGGCATCATAGGGCATGAATCATGCAAGAACTAGCAGTGCACATATTATTACAGCCCAAATATTCCCTTGCCTAACCGTCTTGAGATGTATCCCGACTTTATCGATGCAGCCACCGCCGAAGTACCTGCCTAGAGGACCCCAACCTTCCTTCCATCCGACAATGAGGCTAACCATGCCATAAGGAGGGTTGAATGCCTCGTGGAAGGAGTTCTGACGGGCTTGGAACTACCCATGTGCTGGTTTGTTAGGAGGATCGAGCCTCTGCAGCATCACGTCGAGTTGATGTGCAAGTACTCCTAGGGTAGAATAGATCCCATGAGAATTTTGCGGCATAACTTCTCCACGGACTCTGTCAAACTCCGACTTAAGGACATCGTCAAATTGAAGGATAGGAAGCGTCGCTTCAAGATCACCTATGACATGCTCTACTGCGACAAATGCCTAGAGGTAGCTTTTGTTTCCTTTGTTGCTCATTTTATACTCTAAGGTTTTTCTGACTTGAAGTTCTTAGTCTAACACTCCTTTGTTTCCCAGCTAACGACCTTGGTGGAAGACTAGATGGCCTCCCAGGTCTATGATCCCAAGCTGAAGGATATCCAGGTGGTGTCCGATGATGACACCCCCAAGGATCAGCCAGCTCCGGCAGCGTGAAAGTAGAAGAGCGCCACCTCTAATGCTGCTGCCGAGGCCAAGAAGAAGAAGAAATCGGAGAGTGGAGTCTCCAAACGATCCACGACCGCCTTAGAGGCGGAGAAGAAGAAATCCACTGGCATTCCCCTAACCAAGGCTCCTGGCATGGAGTAAGTGTATTCATTCTCCGTCTTGTGTTTTTAGCTCGTACCTTATTCAACTCCTATACTTACACTTTATACGTTTTACGAGGAAAGCCAGTGTTAGATTGAAGCGATCCTCCACAGATGCTGGAGGGCCAAAAAACATTCGTGATATGCTGACCAGGGATGTGGCCTCCAAGCCCTCTCCCGCTACTGCTCCCCCACTCCTGCCACCAAGGCCTCTGCTGGTCCTACTGGGCCTTCGTCCCCCGTCATCCCTGAGATCTCCGCCATGGAGACAGATGTCAATCCAATCTTTGATATCTCAGGCTCTGTCGAGGTGGACATCGCACCTAGCGGTCAGGCGACAGAGGAAAGTAACTCCTCCAAAGTGCATGAACCTCTGGCTAAGGATGCCACCAAGAAAGGGAAACAAGTAATGGAAGGAGAGGAGGCGGAGCCAGTTGTGGCAACAGACAAAGGCGTGAGCCTCTCAGCCATCAACTGATATGCTAACGCAGCAGGCGGCTAAGGTATCATCCATGGCTCCGGCTTCAACAACTCCTCTAGCCGCATCTCCTCCGACGTTGTGCTTGGATGACCTTATTCCACAGGCAGATGCCGTGTATAATAATGCCGGTGTCTTCCATACTGCATATGCCAATCTAGATAACAACCTCAAAGTTATTGCCATTGTAAGTTGTAACATCCCAAAAAAATCCTAATTTTTGGAATGTTAAAAAAAAGTTGATTGAATTCTTTAACCTTGTTGAATTTTGATTTGAGAAGAAACTTTTAGG
The DNA here is from genome assembly GCA_910589775.1 of Avena eriantha. NCBI lineage: Eukaryota > Viridiplantae > Streptophyta > Magnoliopsida > Poales > Poaceae > Avena > Avena eriantha. The sequence goes on from OU342742.1 coordinate 464,765,541, forward strand.
AATGTTCAAAGTTTCCTAAGCCACATTAAAAAAATGGATCAGCATGACTATTCAATTGGTTGGGTAGTTTTGTACAAATTCAAGCAGAATCCTCCTGATTTCGTGCAGATTTCTTGCCCCCTCTCCAAGATCATCTGGTTATAAATAGCCCTAGATCCGCTCATCATTTTCCCTAAAAAAACCTAGCCCAAAGCCGCCTGGCTGCTGCGGAATCGGTCACCGAAGTTCCGCCACCGCCACCACCCGAGGAAGCTTCAGACTGAACACATCGTCAAGGTTTCGAGTACCCCACGCCCCTCTTTCCCCTCATCCTCATCCCCATGGTCTTCTGACTCACCTCACGTTTTCCCCTCTACGAAGAGCATCAGGAACCCAGGAGAAGTCGCCGGAGTCTGCTGCTGCCCAAGCCCATCCAGCAGCGCCTTCTCACCACCAGAGGAAGCTAGTCACCGTGCCATGACCACCATCAGCCTCCCCGTGCTGCTACCCACCTCGTCCACCACTCCACGGAAGCCGAGGACCTCAGGAACGCCTCCACAGCGCCTCCCGAACTGCGCCGCTACCCTGCTACCGTCAACACCGCTGCTGGCTCGTCATCCTCGATGAGTGCCATACGATCTAATCTAGGTGGACTAGATCTCTTCGAGTCGAGCCAAGCCGAGCCGGGAGCTCAAGCCAACACCAAGCCGAAGAGCGAGCGTCCGCTGCACCGTCCGATCAAGATCTAGAGGCTGCAGATGATCCACTCAATCGAAGGGGTATGGACCAATCAGATCTTGCCACGTCATCGCCACGCTCTATCTTTTTAGAAAGTATATTAAATAGGCAGAAAAACATATAAACTTGTAAAAATCATAGTAAAATATGTACATGTCCAAAAATTGTATAAAATATATCGTTCGAAAGATAATTTAACGTTGAACACTATTTCGTGATCATATCTAATTTTTATAGTATAGTTTGTCTGTATTTATTTAAATTGGTTAAATAGCCTTTTAATGGTATCCAATTTGTAGAACAATAACTACAACTAAGAAAAATACAAATAATATGTCAATAGATTCATAATTTTGTGTCCAATACTAATATGTATTTATATATGAATTGTCGAATTTATATTTTAAAGTAATTTAAACTCTCTTAATTGGTAATTAAATAATAGAAAATTATTTTAAATCCAAATTTAGTAAAACTAGTTTATATGGTTTTGTTCTGATCACATCTATCAAGTAAAAATATACACATAATTATTTCAGACAGTTTTACGAGATGTTTGTGTAGAAATCCTAAATTGCATTTTTTATAGTAATTAAATCATAGAAAAAGATCTATAATTCCTTTTTGCATGATTCCAATTGCTATTGGATATCAACTTAATTACCCATCCAGTGGTATTTAATTCAAAATTTAATATTACAAAAACATCAGAATTTGAGTTAAAGTAATTTAAACCCCTATTTAAATCAATATAGTTCATTAATAAATTATTTTATGCATTAAGTGCCTTTTTATATGCATCATGTGTTATAATAGTGTTCATAATACTAAATACAACCATTGTGATATCTTAAATAGTTATGCATGCATATGATGGCCATTGTTTTGTTCTATGTTGTATTGTTGCTATGTTTGCAATTGTTTTGATTAGAATTACTTTATTCCCATGTTAGATTAACCGGAGAGTGCATTTGCTATGGTGGAATTCAATCGTCACACATATTATTAACATAAGGCAAGTTACACCTCTTGTTCATATATTGTCCTAGTTTTGAATACTATGCATGTTTTGCTCTTCAAAATAGTAGTATACATGTGTAGGATTGTTTTGGTAGATCTACTTGGAAATATTTTGCAAGTGCGATGATTTTTGTAGTATGCCATGATAGTTCTATACTTAGGATTTTCCTTCCTAGTAGGTTACCCCTGGTTTTTCTAAGTCCTGCTTGCTATGCTATATATATAAAGTATCGTTGGGGGGTTCGAAAGAATGAAAACTTTCTAAGTATAAAAGCTCTCTCGAGCGAACCTTTCCTTCTAAAAAACCCCCTTCAAAATAAAAACTAAGTATTCTTTTGGGAGGAATGGTTGTCGGGTCAACGAGTGGAATTTGGTGGAGGAGGACCACCCAGGAATCAAAGAAGTCTGCCATGTTTCAGTATTCAGAAGCTTCTAGTGCAACCACAATACATATGGGCTCTGTCTTGGCCTAGTACTTAGTGGGAAACCTCAACTGGGTATCAACATTTGGAGGTTCTTGGCACGGTTGGATCCAGAAGGTAGAGGGGCTACTAAGGGAAAGCCTTTCCATGGTCTTGTCTATAAAAGGACTTGATCATGTATTGTGGGTAAAGTGCACAACCTCTTGAGAGTATTGCAATCTGATCGATTAGCCGAGTTCACGGAAAAGAACACTTTGAGCATATGAAGGATGGAGCCTCTGAAGGATCATCCTCTCTCTTTCCAAAATTGAAGTTTTCTAAAACCCCATGGCATGCGTAATATCGCCAATGGGCGGGATTTTGGGGACTTGGTGTGTCATATCCAAGTAACTTGGTGACTAATATCCAAGTGTCATTTGGTGTGTAATATCCAAGTGTTAGGTTGATTGGACACTTGGTGCGTAATATCCTCGTCTTCCACTCGACCCTATACTACTTAAACAATATTTACAAAGTAGGGTAAAACTCTCCCTCTTTTCTTCTTACTTAGAGAAAATTGGCTTTATGCCAATGAACCCCAAAGCCTACTCTAGCCTTTCATGTAGAGTTAGTCTTGTTCTTTCCTTGGTGTAATTTTCCAATACATTCAAAGTATTGACCAACTCGTTTGCAGGCTCGTCTCCAAGATTTGGGGGCCTCGGTGCGACTTATGAAAATGAGGCCTTAATTTTTGTACACACTCAAGAACTAGTATAAAAAAATCACACGTTTAATTTATATTGTATAACTTCCGAATGTGCTATGTCGTACAATGTTCGAAAAAATATCAACTATTCATTCAAAAATAATAAATATAGCATCAAACAAATAAAACGAACCTCATGATCTACCAAGAAGCATCATCCGCCGGGTATTTCTTGAAATAAAGTCTTCAATCATAGCATTATAGTTGATCTTCTCTAAAATATCACTCTCAAGTGCTATAGTCGTCAATCCACTGAGTCTTTCTTGTGTCATAGTAGAACGCATGTAGGATTTCAGCAACTTGAGTTTAGAAAAGCTCCTTTCAGCAGATGCAACAGTAACATGAATGGTCAATAAAATTCTGTATGCAATATTAGCAACAGCCAAATAGGGACGCTTCTCCAAAAACTTTAGAATATCAAGAGGAACCATAGATTTCTCAAGTAAATCTTGGATAAAAATTAACTCCCCCCATAATACTTCTCCATCAATATCCCTATGTTTTCCATGCTTAAGCGCAGCCTCAAGTTTGAGACAAGAATCCTCCAAACTATCATCATCCATGGATCGTAGCCTATCTGAAGTAAACAAGAAACCAAATATATCTTCATACTCTTTGTACTGTTCAAATCTGGTGTTAAGTGAAGCAATAGCTTGATCAACAATACGCAAAAAATTATTGATCCAAAATGACTCCTCTGCAGAATGTGATTCGATCGGTGCATCAGTCGGCCCCTCGTCAAATTGTCTTTTCCTTGTAATTTTACCCTTGGTGCGAAACCCCGGATTAATATCCATCTCCATTGCAATTTCTGTAGCAGCTTCTAGTGCTTTTGCAAAGCCAGTTTCTCTATACTTTGTGAAAAAGGAAATCAGCCCCTGTACAGACTCAATTGCAATATCAATAAGCACATCCTTTGACTATAGGTTCTTTCTTACCAAATTAATAGAAGATAATATCTCATACTAGATGATTATAGATACTAAAAACTCAAAGTCACCGAGTTCATTTTCTGCCAATGATTTTGCTACACTACTTGTTAATGGATCCTTATCTGTTTCAGCCACTTATTGCAAAGCCTCCCTTATATCTGACATTTGGAACCTTATAGCCTTCACACTATCAACACAAATCTCCCAATGAGTGGCTGACAATGACTTGAGAGTCAATCCTGTTATATTATCTTTAAGAATCTGCCACCTCTTAGTAGAATTAGCAAATGTTGTATAGATGCGCTGTATAATTCCAAAAAAATCAGTTGCATTGCGACAAGAATTTGCCATATCACAAAGTTTCAAATTCAAACTATGACAACCACGAGCCGAATAAAAAGCTCTTGGATTTATTTAAAAAAATCTGCTTTGTACCCCTTGATGCTTTCCTTTCATATTTGACCCATTATCATATCCCTGTCCTCTCACATTGTTTACATCAAGATCAAGATTCTTTAGCTCCTCTTCTAAAACATCAAATACAGCCAAGCGCGGTAGTAAACCCTCTATAACTGAACAGGGACACGACTTACATGTCGAACTATGTCTTTGAACCTGTAGAGTAAACTTGACTGAATTTACTCAACAGTTTCGTTCCCCTTATTTAATTATACTTATAGATTTATTTCATTTCCCTTTTCGTACAATTCTGTGACTAGACATATGGGTAAGCACGATAAAGAGATGCATGTGATCTGCCTCGGGATAAAAACCTAGATGTATGTGATTTCACACCAATTTCATGTTTCCCGCTGAATTTAATTAGCTTAGTGCAAAAAAATTGGTCTATGGAATATTGGTCGTGCCGACATTTTTCATCTAAAACTTGACTTTTGATCCTATTGCAGTGGACGAGCATTGTTTCCTAGAAGGAGTCTTTTTCACCGTTCATATATGTTCTAGGACCGATTTTCCCTCCCACCAATTATATTACCGCACACACCATACCAGTTCATTGCTTTTGTCCGAGATGCAAGCCATGCCTCCAGGACTCGCAATCATAATTTGATCCACCAGATTCCTTCGTCCTCAGTTTTTTGTCCATCACCTGTACGGGACTGGCCCAATTCCTTCTGTGTCATGTCCTTCCTGCTCCTAATTCTCGGTTGGATTCAGAATTAGTCCCACCTCATTCTTTTATGTTGCGTCCAACCAATTTATATACGTTTACATGTCAACTGGAATATGCCTCGAATCATTCTGAAAGCTCAGCTATTTGGAAGGAATAAAAGTCGACATAAGCACATGATGGGCATCGAGGAGGACCGTGTTGGGGCTTGGGATGCGTTTACGAATGAAAAGAGGTCCTAATGGTTCTGGTGCTACTAAGAAATACAAACTAGATTCGTCCCTGAGTAAGCACCAGGTTGCCTATAAGAAATACAAACTCGAAGCGAGGCATGTCTGGTGAGCGAAGCGGGGTACACCCACGACATCTCGGACGCGGGGGACATCTCGGAGCGCCGGGAGAGGCCTCCACGAGCTCTTATTCAATCCTTCTTGGGGGCCACGGGCCAGCTTGAGGAAGTGTCGTGTCTGAATTTGCGTGCTTCGCAATATTTTTTAAGTTGATGTATTTTTTTAATTAAATTTATAAGTACTTTTTAATAAATTTAGAAGTTCCTTACTTCTGAGTTCTGACAACGTAACCATGCACGTATGTGTCAGACCGTAGAACTAGAATCCTCCTCATTAGGTGTCAAAGTGAATGTCATATACAGAACAATCCCAGCTCGAGGCAGCTGTCATGAGGCAAGATAAAAAAAATTATACGTACGAATTGGGTAGCTACGTCTTCCCGATGCAACGCATAGGCATGTGTGCTAGTAAGTCTCAAATTCAAATATGTAGGAATATATGTTGAGTAAGAGCAGTGACTCATACCCAAATATGTTGGGAACATATTTTGAGTGGGAGCTTAGAGGGGTGATTCTTATGTGTTTATATGACACATTAAGAATAAAAGCGCAAGTACCAATAAATAAATATTTATAGGGAGTAGAAGTTGATAGTAAGTATATTACGATATTATGTAGTATTCCTAAAAAGGATTCTAAAAAGAGTTTTAGAGTAGACGTTAATTAAGGAACTGGTCCTCAATAACTCAAGTTAAGAATAGTATTAAGTTTAACATCAATGGTTAAAAGAAAGAATAGGATGATCATCATCCACTATGTTGAGACATAGGTTCTATCTTACAAAACCATGATGATAACTCTACATAGTATATGATCCAATAAGGAATGTTTGAAAACTGATTAAGTTCGAATCACGGAACGTTGAGCTAAGTTTGTCCGCTGTGTTTAATAGAGAAATGTAGTTAAAATCCACAAAGGATGGTATATCTTAAAGCATAAAGGGTTATGTTGTAAGGGAATATGTTGGAAACTCCTATATGAATAATACCGACTAAATTAAAGTAGGAAGCAAGGTGAACGAAAACTTCGAAAGTTGCACAAGGTGCACTAGTGTTTCGATAATTACATTTATAATAGATAAGGGCACCATCTAATGTGATGTATAATGTTATGGCGGGGCTAGTTCGCTTTTCACGTAGAATGATGTGTCCCAGGGCATAGTGCCCATGAAAAATCCCCCGAGTTTGATCTAACATCATTGTAGGCTCCTGAAATCCGGCCTCGTTCTGCTTCCATAACAACGATGCATACACAAAGATGTTATCATGTGATGATAAAGTATTAATGTCAATCAAGGTGACATTAGTAAGTTGCAAAGGATTTGGGACTGTAAAGCACAGACCCAAGACTCAACCTCTTCCAGCATGTTCAGGGTACCGGGTAATATGGTGCCAATGATTAAAAACAAATGCATCTAGTTTATTTGTACTCTGGTGCAAGTGGGAGACTATTGGAAATATGCCCTAGAGACAAATAATAATATGGATTATTATCATATTTCATAAAGTTTATGATTAAGTTTTATATCATGCTATAACTGTATTAAAAGGAAACATAGATACACGTGTGATATATATACAACCAGGGGTTCCCGGTGAAACTCTAGTCACTGGTTCATTGGTCAACAGATGATCAAGCTTTCCTGATCATGTGGCATTTATGCCAGTTGGAAATTGAGTCAGCTCATTCTGAGAATGATATGATGAACCAATAACCAACCTAAACATCGTGACCCGATAATGTCACGAAGTTCAAGTTATGATGATTAGAATAGACCTCGTAGACTATTTCTTAGACCATGAGACTATATCAATCACTGTCTCTCGAGAATGCTTAGATATCATCAAACATCACTTATGACAGAGTGATCATAAAGGTGTGTTTAGTTATTCAGATGAACCGTGGAGGCAATATATGTCAAGAGCGGGATTTGTCCGTCCACGTGATAAAAAGATACTCAAGGGCCCACTCGGAGAAGTTGTATCCAATAGCTACGCAACATGTGATTTGCTCACAGGGATATCACTTGTGGAAAACGAGTCAAGTAGCATTGTTCGTCAACGAGATTGAACATGACATAGTGATGTCATTGATCAGATCTCGGGCAATGCAAGTATCGAGAGAAAAAAGGAATAAGACGTGATTGTCCCGTATCAAACGATGAAAGATCTTTCTGGAATGCACATGGGTCACATGGCCATGAAGGTCCCTATGTCGATCATTGGTCCGGGAGTGTCCCGACCATGTTTGTAGTGTTCCTGAACCGTAGGGTATCACGCTTGAGGGCTTGATGATGCTTAGAGAGTGTTTACATGATTGGTAGAATCACCAAAGAAGAGATGAGAGAAAACCGGAAGGGTTTGGATAAGTATGCAGGATGTCCGGAGTGGAGGTGGTAGGTGTTCCATAGCCACAGAGATTGAAAAATATGTGAATGAATGTTAAATATTGATTTAATCATTTATTCATAATTATTTAATAAAAGAGAAATGAATTAAAGGTCAAAAAGGCTTAATGGGCCAATTCCGGAGGGAGAAGGGCCCATGAGGGAAAGGCAAGAGTAGAGAAGGGGGAAGGCGGTGGCCAGCTGGGCCTAGCCTCCCCCCCGCCCGGGGCCCACTATGGCTGGCCGGCGTGTGCCCCCCTCTCCCCTCCTTCAGTCCTACCGCGGGACTTTGAGGGAGGTAGTACCTCCCCTTCCCCTATATATAGTGGGGTATTTTTACTAGAAAAGATACACAATATTCAATAAAGGTTTCCTCACTTTTGGGGAGACCTCCAATTGATCTCTCTCTCTCTCTCTCTCCCGTGACCGTGGTCCCATGTTCGGACTGTGCGAATGAGAGACATCTTCACCGCAGAACACCGTCAAGCTGCGGGATTCGGATCTAGGAGCTCTACTTCCACAACTTCTACTTAATCGGGGGAAGCGGGATTCATCGGTAGGCACCGGACGTGTGTAACTCCCTGCGAGGTGTCACACTTGGGGCACCAGGAGTCATTGGAGCCGCACGATCACGAGGACTTCAACATCACCTTGAGGTCAGCTTTGGATCATCTACATCAACCGTGCTCTCCTGAGCGTTGACAACTCTTTTCGGTCTTCATGGGTAAGTTTGCGAAAAGCCCCTCCCGTTACTATATTACTAATATATAGGTCTTGGCAACATTAGGGGTTCAGGGGCGTAGGGTTAATTTTTATTGTTTTCATACGCGAACCCCTACAGGAATTCCTCGCACAAGAGAGGTTGTTGTTTTTCCACCATGAGGTTGTTCACATACTCCTTATGACCGAGGGCATCGACCATCACATTTGCTTCGCCCAGAGTGTAGTTGATCGAAATATCAAAGTCATTGATGGTTTCAATCCATCTCCTTTGGTGAAGGTTGAGGTCCGGCTGAGTGAAGATATATTTCAGGCTTTTGTGGTCAGAAATGATCTCACAACGGTTTCCAAGCAAGTAGTGCCTCCATACTTTCAAAGTGAAGAAATCCGTTGCAAGTTCAAGAACATGTGTCGGACAGTTGATCTCATGAGTTTTCAATTGATGGGAAGCATAAGAAACGACTTGCTTTTCTTGCAATAGGACTGCACCAAGTCATTGGAGAGAGGCAACACAGAAGTTCTGAAACAGTTTTGATGTATCAGGAGGAATCAAGACAGGTGTGGTGGTGAGCTTTTCCTTGAGTGTTTCAAAGCTTTCCTGACACGTAGGTGACCAAAGAAATTTCTTGCCTTTCTGGAGGAGATCAGTAGGAGGATGAACATGTTTTGAGAAGTTCTGAACAAAGCGACGACAATAGCTAGCCAATCCAAGAAAACTCCGGACTTCTTTGACATTTTTAGGCGGGAGCCACTCGAGAATTGTCTGAACAGTCTCTGGGTTGACAACAATGCCCTTAGCAGAAATGACGTGACCCATGTAGGTGACTTCAGGAAGCCAAAATTCACACTTTGAGAACTTTTCATACAGGCGGTTCTCATGAAGCTTTGTAAGAACACAACAGAGATGTTTTGCATGCTCTTCTTTTGTCTTGGAATAAACCAGGATGTCATCAAGATAGACCACAACGAACATATCAAGGTACTCCATGAAAACTAAGTTCATAAGCCTTGAAAATGCAGCAGTGTAACACCCCCGGGGTTAGGGTTAAACAAACCTCGGATTACCCTCCAAGGTAAACTTAACCCCAACCTCAGAGACTCAAAGTATATGATTTGGTAACATTACAGAACACAGGGATTCAACAGCATAAGTTTAAACTCTTAATAGAGTATGATATCAGATTATTACAAACCAGGGGACACATACCCATCCTTACACCAAACAACGAAAGCAAATTATGTTGTTCTACACAACAAACTTAAAAAAAGGCCTAAGAGGCCATAAACAGAATCTATGTCCAACCCATAGTCCTCAGGCTGCTACCTGGGACCCCCAACTACTCGTCTATGTCAACGTAGAAGCCACCTTCAGTTGCGATTAGATCATCTGGAGAAAAAGAATAATAGCGCAAGGCTGAGTACGAGATTGTACTCCGCAAGACTTAGATAACCTAGTATCTACATGCTCTGGCTAGAAAAGCTTTCTCTGGATTTTCTTTGCGTATAGCGAACTTTGTTTTTAAACAAGAGGGAGTAGTGTCTCATCTACACAGAATACTTTTAGAACGGGGTAAGAGAGTGACAACTCCAATTGAACATCTGAACTTGTTAACCAAGTACATCTGAACTCCTCATCTAGGATCACGCCCTCAAACCCTCGAGGAAGCATCCTTAAGCACACATGGATCAACAAGTTTTACTTTAGTTAATGTTATCTATGATCACCACGTCTGTTCCCAAGTCGTTCATAACCGTGAACATGGATTTTCGAAAAGATTTAACCCTGCAGGCGTGTACAACTTTACCCACATGTACCAACCGACTCTTAGTGCCAAATATTATTAGCCCTCTTCCATGGAGGGCCGGCAGAGGGTGGTTGACCACAAACTTTACCTTGTTTTCGCCGACAGAGGGTTCCGCCGTAACGGGTCAAATCCCGAAGCCGGTCCCTAGAGACGTGGGAAGGGTTGGTTTACTAGGGGCTCCAGCGACCCCAAGAAACCCCGGCCATGCTTACCTACCTGTTATGATGCACCTCCTCTTTCGAAAACATTTTCAATGCATATGCCAAATGGAAAGCCCGAACTCTGTGACTCATGGAATCTTCTAGGCAAGTTAATTAGTCGAGGGGTTTTCCAGGCCCCGTGTGGCTGTACGCTCGTCTTGGTTCAAGAGGCAAGAACTCGGTTCCTAGATGTGGCGAGCATGGGACTACAAAAACCACACCCAACGTGGCCTCCCATACAAGCCTTAGCATGTTCATCTGTCACCTCCGATCATGTCTCCATCTCCTACCTTTCTAGATTCTTTGGTATCTCCGATTCAGCATCGTCGGGATGGATCAGGCATAATTACTAAGCATGGCTAAGCTTGACCATCGAAGATCTAGCAACGCTCACATGCCAGACCTAGGTATGCTAGGAATAGTGGATCAGGTGTATAAGGCTACAACTGGGAAACTATGCAGCAGATAGGTAACTCTAGCTACTGACAAAAGACCACATTAGAATCATGTGCATCATAGCGAGAAGGTAAATACTTTGTAAAACATAGATTCCGAATGAGAGGCTACGCTTGCCTTGGCCTTCAGTACATAGATATGGATCTTTGGTATCGTTGACTTCGGTCTCGTGCTCGGATCCTATCGCAAAGAAGCAATTCCGGAAAGAAAGGCAACAATCAATACCTTGAACCATGCAATGCACAAACACATGAATGATATGACAGATTAAAGTTATCATGGCAACCCTAGGATTAGCATCGATTTAAATGGGTTCGGAGTGCCGAGGGCTTGGCATTTCAGCGATCCCATATGCAATTAGGGGGGGTTTTGATGTTCCTCTATCTGGATAGGGTTTAGGTTGATAAACAATGCATGATTGTATTTTTAAAGTGTAGATCTCATTTTTCTGAACATTTTGATATATTATTCATATTTTTCTGATTAAATATGAATTAATTATGAATTTTACAAGTTTATAACAATTTCCGGAATTATTAAAATAATTTAACACAATTACTGCGTCATTATGACGTCAGCACAAGGGTCAGGATATTTTTCACTGGGGAAGTGTCTAGCCCCAGAGACTGACCTGTGGGCCAGGGGCCATAGAGGTTGCCACCATGGCAAACCTTGGTCGACACCCACGTTAGGTCCACGTGGGCGCCACCTCATCGCCACCTCGGCGCCACATGGGCTCGCCGGAGGCACGTTGGCCGGCGGAGGTTGGCGTTTCTAGGGGACGAGCGGGGCTGCGCGTAAGGGTGCGTTCGACGCGGCTCGTTGAGGCGAACCTGGGAGTGGCGGCTCTGCTGGTTAGAGGTCGTCGGAGACGCGACTGCAACGGTGAGCGGCGGAGGCATACATCGATGCGCGATGCTGGGGCGGACTGGAGAGGAAGGGGAAGTGCGGAAGGGTTCACAAGAACCGTGAGCTCACCGTAAGTCTGCTTCTAGTGATGGCTAGGTAGGAGACCGACCGGAGTAGTGGCAATGTCCGCGGCGGAGCACGTCGGCCAGTGCGGAAGAAGCGCCCGATGCAGGCGATTGCGAGCGCCCGGGCTAGATGACAATGAGGGGAAGCTTCAGGGACCGTCGGCTGGGTCTGGGATGGCCAGAGATGGCGGGGCGGCATGCCGGCCGGAGCTAGGGTTTCGGCCTGCTGGGAGAGAGCGAGAGAGAGGCTTGCGCGAGAGGGAGAGAGAAGCATATGCGAAGAGGGACACGACGCAGCGATCTTATGATCCTCCAGGCAGCAACGGATGGTGCAGAGCGGGTAGTGGGGATCGACGGCGTCGGTGGCGACACCGAGCAGCTTCCAGCTGGAAGAAGACGAAGGCAACTTTGAAAAAAAAAACTAGCAAAAACCAGAGATCACCCTGTAGTTCAAAACAGCGATCCAGGGGCTGAAACTTGTAGAGAAACCCCTGGGTTTTATTAAAACCTTTGTTTTTATTATAAATGGCTCTATTTATTTGTTTTTTAAACCATTTTAAGTAGGGAAAAGGCAAGGGCACTTTTGTAAATACCAGAATATTACCAAACTTGAATTTTTGTGCTTATTTGAATCCATTTGCACATATTTTAGGGTTTTGTACTTGTATTTTGGTTCACACTCTTGATCACATGCTTAAATTTTATTGATTTGAATACATGCATGTAATGCTTAAGTACTAATTACAAATAGCACAAACTTGGGTTGTTACAGCTCTACCCCCGTTACAAGAATCTCTTCCCGAGATTCCTAGGTTTTAGAAAATAAACCAGGGTACTCAGATCGAAGACGATCTTCTCATTCCCAAGTTTCTTCGTCCTCAGAGTGATGAGACAACTGAACTTTCAGGAACTTGATGCTTTGACGACGAGTCTTGCGCTCGACTTCATCAAGGATACGAACATGATACTCTCAAAAAGTCAGATCCTCTTGAAGGTCAAGTGTTTGGTGATCAACACCACAGACAGGGTCTTTGAAGAAACGCTTGAGTTGAGACACATGAAAAACGTCATGCACCTTAGGGAAGTTTGTAGGCAACTCCAATTGATATGCGAGCTTACCACACTTGGAAAGAACACGAAAAGGACCCACGTAACAAGGAGCCAGCTTGCCCTTGATACCAAAACGATGGACACCCTTTAATGGAGTGACTTGGAGATAAGCTTGATCACGAACTTCATATTCAACATGTTGATGGTGACGATCATGATAGCTCTTTTGACGTGACTGAGCAGTTTTCAAACGGTCTCGTATAATACGAACTTGATCTACTGCTTCCTTGATCATATCTGGCTCAAAGAACTTTCTTTCGACGGTTTGAGACCAATTTAGAGGAGTACGACATGTTCTTCCGTATAAGAACTAGAAAGGTGCCATGCCAGTTCTTACCAGTTCTGATAACTGGACTGATAACTTGATCATACTGGACTGATAACTGTTGTTGTAGGAGAACTCAGCAAAAGGTAGACATTTCTCCCAGTTCTTACCAAAAGATATGACACATGCTCTAAGCATGTCTTCAAGTGTTTGATTCACCCTTTCGGTTTGACCACCGCTGCTAGGATGATAAGTTGTACTGAAGGATAGGCTAGTTCCCATAGCAGTTTGGAAACTATCCCAGAACCTTGAAGTGAACAAACTTCCGTGATCAGATATTATCTTCTTAGGAACTCCATGAAGAACGATGATCCGGGATATGTAAAGATCAGCCAAAGAACTAGCTTGGATGGTTTCTGGAACAGGGAGGAAATGAGCAACCTTAGACAGGTAATCGACAATTACCCAGATGGCATCATTTTCCTTTTGAGTTTTGGGAAGACTAGTGATGAAATCCATACCAACTTCATCCCATTTCCATTCAGGAATACGATGCGGTTGTAGGAGACCAGCGGGTCTTTAGTGTTCAGCCTTGACACAACGGCAAACGTCACATTCAGGAAAAAAACGAGCGATATCTTTCTTCATACCAGACCACTAGAATCTTTGACGGAGATCCCGATACATCTTGGTTCCTCCAGGGTGAATGGAGAGAGGTGATTCATGGGCCTCTTTGAGGATTAAACCCCTCAACTTTGTTCCATTCAGAATCACTAGATGGTTACCGAAATAGACAATACCTTGATCATCAATAGAGAAACATTTTTCAACTCCCTTAGCAATGTTCTCTTTGATCTCAGGAACTTCAGAATCATTCTTTTGAGCAAGATTAATTTCATCCTCTATAGAAGATTTCACCTCAAGAGTAGAAACGAATCAACAAGGAACAACTTCAAGATTCAGACGAGAAAATTTCTAATGAAGAGAAGGTTGAGCTTGTTTAATCAACATATTGTTGCAATAAGATTTCCGACTTAGTGCATCAGCAATGACATTGGCTTTGCCGGGTTGATAGTTGAGATCCAAATCATAATCTTTGATGAGTTCCAACCATCTTCTTTGCCTGAGATTTAGATCAGGTTGTGTAAAAAGATACTTTAGACTCTGATGATCCGAGTATAACTCACAACGACTACCGATGAGGTAATGTCGCCATTGCTTAAGAGCACGACCAATAGCTGCAAGATCGAGATCATGAGTTGCATAGTTGCTCTCGTGTGGTTTAAGTTGTCGAGAGGCATAGGCCACCACATGACCATCTTGCATCAACACACATCCGAGACCTTGGTGTGAGACATCACAGAAGATAACAAAATTTTACTGGTGTCTGGAAGAACTAGCACCGGGGCAGTTGTTAGCTTGGTTTTCAAAACCTGGAAGCTTTCTTCATCCTTGTCAGACCATTAAAACTTCTTATCCTTCTTAAGCAGATCAGTCATTGGCTTGGCAATCTTGGAAAAGTTCTCGATGAATCGACGGTAGTATCCCGCCAACCCAACGAAACTTCAAACATCCTTAATGGATTTAGGGGATTCCCAGTCAAGAATGGATTGAACCTTGTCTGGAATAACAGCAACCCCTTTGGCAGAAACAACATGACCAAGGAATATGAGTTCTTGCTACCAGAACTCACACTTGGAGAACTTGGCGTAGAGACGATGTTCTCGGAGCTTTGTCAACACCAAACGCATATGTTCAGCATGTTCTTCTTCAGTCTTAGAATAGACCAGAATATCGTCGATGTAGGCCACAACGAACTTGTCGAGATACTCCATGAATACAAAGTTCATAAGCCGCATAAAAGTGGCTGGAGCATTCGTAAGACCAAAGGACATGACGGTGTACTCATAAAGACCATAACGAGTAGTAAAAGTAGTCTTTGGAATGTCTTCCTTTCGGGTCTTGATTTGGTGATACCCTGACCTCAAATCCATTTTGGAAAAGATGGTGGCACCACTTAACTGATCAAAAATATTGTTGATCCTAGGGAGAGGATACTTGTTCTTGACAGTCACAGCATTAAGAGGGTGATAATCCACAACCAGTCACCGTATATTGGTATCCTGCTTCTTAACAAAGATAGTAGGACATCCTCAAGAAGATGTACTAGGATGGATGTGCCCTTTTATCTCCAACTCCTCTAATTGCTTCTTCAACTCCACTAACTCATGAGGGGGCATACGATAGGGTCTCTTGGAAACAGGTGCAGTTCTAGGGACCAACTCTATGACAAACTCTACACTTCGATCAGGTGGCATGCTAGGCAACTCTTCAGGAAAGACATTCGGGAAGTCACATACCACGGAAACATCTTGAATCTCTAATGGAGGTTGAACTTCAAGAGCATACAACTCCGCTTGAGGAATAGAAACAACTGAAGGAGATAGTGACCCTACGGTCCAATAAGTGATTGTTATGCCAGCAGGACTAGTCAGGGTCACAGACTTGGTTGCATAGTCAATGATCGCTTAATATTGGGACAACCAGTCCATGCCCAAAATGACGTCAATATCAGTTGACTTGAGGGCAATAAGAGAAGTGGGGAACAACTGGGAGGCAACATTGATTACGTTCCCATGACTAACCATGGTGGTTTGCCATGTATAACCAGGAGAATGAACCATCAAAGGTCTGGATAACCCCTCAAAACTTATCCCATGCATTTCAGCAAAAGCTTGCGACATGAATGAATGCAATGCTCCAGAATCAAACAAAACTTTAGCTGGCATGTGATTGATACGAAGCGTACCCATAACGGCGCTTGGATCTTCCCTAGCCTCTTCAGCAGAAATGTGGGTCGGATGACCACTTCTAGCACCCTAAGAATTGTTATACTTCTTTGGAGGTTTTCTCTTAGTAGCACTCTTTTGCGGCCACTCCTTTGCAAAGTGATCAGGCTGACGGAAATTGAAGCAGGTAAGACCTAATGTAGTACCAGCAGCATGATAGTTTGTCCTACCGACATTGCTTGAGGTAGCATTCGGGCGAGGAGCATATCCAGAAGACCTCGGGGTGTAAGGAGCACGTGGCATAGCACTATAAGGCACAAAGACACGACGCTTCTTATTGCTTGAACCAGCCTTGTTGGATCTTTCATAAGAACGCTTACGAGTATCCTCATACTCCACCTTTCCATGCTCTGCTTTCATTGCCTTATTCACAAGAGTTTGCAGATTCCCAAAATCCATCCGATGAAGATCACGACGAACATCAGGGTCTAGTCCCTTGCGGAACAGAACTTGCTTCTTTGCATCAGTGGAAAATTCTTCAGGAGCATAACATGCAAGACGATTGAAGCTGGGTTGGTAATCATACACGAAACTAGTGCCTTGTTTGAGCTTAAGAAACTCCTCCCTCTTTTCATCCATTAGACCCTCCAGAATATGATAGGCTCGGAATCCTTCAGTGAACTCTTGCCAAGTAACAACATGCTGAGCAGCTTGTAGTGCCAAGAAATTTTCCCACCAGGAGTTAGCTGCTCCTTCTAGATGGTAGGCAACAAAGGTTACCCAATCAGCTTAAGGAACATGACCAACCTGAACTTTGTGCTCCATGGTGCGAAGCCAGTAGTCTGCATCAAGTGGCTCAGTGGAATAGATGTTGACTGGCGGAGTGAGACTTATGAAATCCTTAATACCGACTTGGTTGTTTGGGCGCTGGGTATTACGCTCAATCCTTTCAAGGAGCCTCATGTGGTCAGCACGGTTGGTCTCATACATAGCCATGAGTTGAACCATTGATGGTGGTGGAGGAAGATTAGAAGGATCATCCTCATTCCTAGACCCATGAGCTTAGGCATGGGTGCGAGCTCGAGAAGTGTCACCCATCCTGTAAGAACAAAAGGCGTTAGCCAAGGGTTTCAAAGACAAAGATGTTGGATGTAAAACATGGCATCTCATCAAGCATGGTAGTATCAAAGCATACTAACGTATACACTAACCAACTGACTTACAAACCATAACAATGGAGTGCTAAGATGTTGTGCATCAAGCAGAACTAAGACATCTTGATAACTCTGATAATAGCAACCAGTTACGGAGTACTTAGAAAAACAACCCCGAAGACACGATCCTAAACACTTGAGGTTAGGTGTAAGGAATGGAAACCTTTTCAAACAAAATGGGATAAGAAAACTACAGCAGTAGAATCACACCAGGGAAGGAGTAAAAAGAGTCCTAGTCATAGTTTTTGCAGATGGTCTCAACCTTTAAATAGTTTTTTCAACTTCTAGGCTTGACATCGACCAGTACTAGGGTTTCCTACAGGCAGTCCTCTGATACCAAAACCTGTAACACCCCCGGGGTTAGGGTTAAACAAACCTCTGATTAGCCTCCAAGATAAACTTAACCCCAATCTCAAAGACTCACAATATATGATTCAGTAAAGTTACAGAACACAAGGATTCAACAACATATGTTTAAACTCTTAATAGAGTACGGTATCAGATTATTACAAACGAGGGGTCACAGACCCATCATTACACCAAACAGTGAAAGCAAATTATGTTGTTCTACACAACAAACTTAACAGAAGGCCTAAATGGCCATAAATATAATCGACGTCCAACCCATAGTCTTCAGGCTGCTACCTGGGACCTCCAACTACTCATCGATGTCAACATAGAAGCCACCTTCAGTTGCGATTAGATCATCTGCAGAAAAACAACAATAGCGCAAGGCTGAGTACGAGATTGTACTCCGCAAGACTTAGATAACCTCGTATCTACATGCTCTGGCTAGAAAAGATTTCTCTGGATTTTCTTTGCGTAAAGCCAACTTTGTTTGTAAACAAGAGGGAGTAGAGGCTCGTCTACACAGAATGCTTTTAGAACGGGCTAAGAGAGCGACAACTCCAATTGAACATCTGAACTTGTTAACCAAGTACATCTGAACTCCTCATCTAGGATCACCCCCTCGAACCCCCGAGGAAGCATCCTTAAGCACACGTGGATCAAAAAGTTTTACTTTAGTTAATGTTATCTATGATCATCACGTCCGTTCCCAAGTCGTTCATAACCATGAACACGGCTTTTCGAAAAGACTAAACCCTACAGGGGTGTACAACTTTACCCACACGTACCAACCGACTCTTAGTGCCAAATATATTATTAGCGCTCTTCCTTGGAGGGCCGGTAGAGGGTGGTTGACCATGACCTTTACCTTGCTGTCGCCGAGACCATGAGTCACGCCCTAAGGAGGGTTCTGTCGTAACGGGTAAAATCCCGAAGCCCGTCCCTAGAGATGTGGGCGGGGTTGGTTTACCAGGGGCTCCATCGACCCCAAGCAACCCCGGCCATGCTTACCTACCTGTTATGATGCACCTCCTCTTTCAAAAACATTTTCAATGCATATGCAAAATGGAAAGCCCGAACTGTGTGACTCATGGAATCTACTAGGCAAGTTAATTAGTCGAGGGGTTTTCTAGGCCCCGTGTGGCTGTACGCTCGTATTGGTTCAAGAGGCAAGAACTCGGTTCCTAGTGGTGGCGAGCGTGGGACTACAAAAACCACAGCCAATGTGGCCTCCCATACAAGCCTTAGCATGTTCATCTGTCACCTCCGATCATGTCTCCCTCTCCTACTGTTCTAGATTCTTTGGCATCTCCGATTCATCATCGTCGGGATGGATCAGGCGTAATTACTAAGCATGGCTAAGCTTGACCATCGAAGAAGCTCTAGCAACACTCACATGCCAGACCTAGGTATGCTAGGAACAGTGGATCAGGTGTATAAGGCTACAACAGGGAAACTATGCAGCAAATAGGTAACTCTAGCTACTGACAAAAGACCACATTAGAATCGTTTGCATCATAGCGAGAAGGTAAATACTTTGTAAAACATAGGTTCAGAATGAGAGGCTATGCTTGCCTTGTCCTTCAGTAGACAGATATGGATCTTCGGTATCATTGACTTTGGTCTCGTGCTCGGATCCTATCGGAAAGAAGAAATTCCAGAAAGAAAGGCAACAATCAATACCTCAAACCATGCAATACGCAAACACATGAATGATCTGACAGATTAAAGTTATCATGGCAACCCTAGGATTAGCATCGATTTAAATGGGTTCGAAGTGCCGAGGGCTAGGCATTTCATCGATCCCATATGCAATTAGGGGAGTTTTTAATGTTTCTCTATCTAGATAGGGTTTACGTTGATCAAAAATGCATGATTGTATGTTTAAAGTGTAGATCTCATTTCTCTGAACATTTTGATATATTATTCATATTTTTCTGATTAAATATGAATTAGTTATGAATTTTACAAGTTTATAACAATTTCTGGAATTATTAAAACAATTTAACACAATTACTGCGTCATTATGACGTCAGCATAGGGGTGAGGATATTTTTAACTGGGGCAGTGTCTAGCCCCAGAGACTGACCTGTGGGCCATGGGCCACAAAGGCTGCCACCATGGCAAACCTTGGTCGACACCCACGTCAGGCCACGT
The DNA here is from genome assembly GCA_910589775.1 of Avena eriantha. Classification (NCBI taxonomy): domain Eukaryota; kingdom Viridiplantae; phylum Streptophyta; class Magnoliopsida; order Poales; family Poaceae; genus Avena; species Avena eriantha. The sequence continues at coordinate 464,785,279 of OU342742.1, forward strand.
TGGCGCCACCTCATCTCCACCTCGGCGCCACATGGGCTCGCTGGAGGGCACGTCGGCCGGTGGCGGGTGGCGGTGCTAGGGGACGAGCGGGGCTGCGCAGAGGGGTGCATTCATCGCGGCTCGTCGAGGCGAACCTGGGAGTGGCGGCTCCGCTGGTTAGAGGTCACCGGAAACATGACTGCAATGGTGAGCGGCGGAGGCAGACGGCGGCGCGTGACACTAGGGCGGACTAGAGACAAGGGGAAGTGCGGAAGGGTTCGCAAGAACCTTGAGCTCACCCTGAGTCTGCTGCTGGTGACGGCGAGGCGGGAGACGGACCGGAGCGGTGGCAGTGTTCGCGACGGAGCACGTCGGCCAGCGGGGAAGAAGTGGTCGATGTAGGAAATTGTGAGCGCCCATGTCGTCGGATTGAGGACAAGTACGCCAAGAGGGGGTCCTCGAGGCGTGCAGAAGAGAGGCGTGTGAGACGTACGGTGTTCCGGGACAGTGAGCACACAAGTTTACCCAGGTTCAAATCCGCCGGTTTTGGACAAATCCTACTCCTGCTAACAATCAAGTAATACGGCAGAGCCGAAATATGGGTTAAAATGGTTTCGCCTGTGCGAGTTGCGGGTCTAAAGTATTGGGTTGTGCCCTAAAGGCTCGCCGTGGACGGCTTATATAGATATCCGGCCTAGGGTTTACAGGAGAGATCTATCTGGCTACGACTAAGAGTCGGTTATAGAGTACATCTTGAACTACAAGTAACATTATGGGCCTAAGTCGGCAAGTCTTCTGGGCCTTCCTGTAGCCAGATTAGACTCTGTCTTTCTCCCTGACTGGGCCGCCCGTGAAGAAAAGCTCTAACCCGAAGTGGGCCACCCTGGTCAGTGAGGAACTGTGAGGATACCTGGAAAGTATATCCCCAACAGCAGCCCCCAGAGGCCTCCAAGATCCAAAGTCGGATTTATCATCGTCTAGCCTGATCTTTGGCTTGCAGAATCTTGAAGGGTTCCTGAAACTTCACAACAACAAAAAACGATCCGGGTCTTAAAAATAAGTCAGACCTATCAACAGGTTACTCGGATTTTCCAGTTTGATTTCAAACTAAGCCGGAACTTTGTTTCTAACGCCACCTGACACAAGTCATGGTCAAGTCACGCCAGCTGACATGCATGCCGTGAGCACGACCGTTGGTGGGTCCGCAGTTCGCGGAACTGATGCGCCGTTTCAATGCGTGCGTGGAGATCGAGTCGATGCAATCATCACGTGGGTCCTTCCCAGTTCCTTCCATGACGCATGGCGGTTACACTGTAGCATTTGCACGAATCTTGGCGCAGTTAGGTGGATATAAGGGGTTAGGATTTTCTCCTTCTCCTTCCACCAGTCCTTTGCCTTTTCCTCTCCTTCCCATCTCCCTGCGCGCACAGAGCTCCCTGTTCCTCCCCCACAGAACTCCCAGCGCCGCCCCTTTTAGGTCACCTGCTCACCGGAGAAATGGCTTCATCTTCTTCCTCCGGCTTGGCGGCGGCAGCGGTGGCGATGGCGGCGGAAGCGGTGGCGGAGAAAGAGAGGCTCCACGGGATCTAGATTCCCTGCGCACTCAACGTGGAGGGCCTCAAGAACGTCGAGAAGGAGGGGCTTCTCGCCGCCGGCAACTGGCGCAGCGGCTTCGAGGAAACCGTCCCCAACCCGCGCGACATCGAGCGGGTCCACTTCGGCACCAACCTCGATAGAGGTTTGTCATTTCCTCCCTCAGAGTTCTTCTCCGAGGTGATTGACCATTATGGAGTTCAACTCCATAATCTTCCTCCCAACTCTCTTTTAGATATGAGCGCATATGCTTCTTTGTGTGAGGGCTTTCTCGGCATCAGGCCGAGTTTGACTCTTTTCTGGTACTATTTTCATGTCCGGAGAAACTCCATTACCGCTGGTGTTCCTTACATCACCGGCACTATTAGTTTTTCGCTTAGACGCGAGGGCGCATATCCCAAGATTCTAGCTAGTGAATCGGTCAAACAATGGCCAGCCATGTTTTTCTATCATAAGGATATTCCGGCTCCTAGCAAAGCCACTGCTTTGCCGGCTTTTGTTGACGGAGCTGCCACGGCCCAACCTTCTTGGGACGAGGCTGCTCCGGCTCTTTCCGATGATCTGATCCTCGCTAAGAGGCGGATCGAATATTTGATCAAACACATGGGTCTGAAGGGATCCGACTTGGTCCAATACTGGGTCTCACGTCGGATCCAGCCCCTTCAGTACCATGGGGATCGACTGATGCCTTCCATCACGTCATCCAAAAAATATTCCCTCCGCATAAGCCCCAAAGCCTACACCACACAGGGCTATATAAGCCATATTAAGTGGCTGATCAAGGAGCGGATCGAGAGAAGAATCCTGGAGGTTTCTCTGGATATGCACACGGCGGAAAATCCCGTGGTGCCGGTAAGTTTCTACAGTACACCTTTTATGTGTTTCAATCTTTGAGTTACATTGCAATGCTGATATGTTTTCTTATTTTCAGCTTGCTGACCTCCCCGAGTCGGAACTTGCTCCACTCGAAGGATATCCTCCTGAGTTCTCTCATGAGACAAAGGTGGTCCCATTGCCGGACCTTGCGCTCAAGAAGCGCAAAGCTCCGACAGTGGCTATTGGAACAAAGGAGGTGCCTTTTCTGAAGAGGTAACTTTCAATCACAATTTCCGCCTTTGTACTTTACTCGAATTTCTTTCTGAGATGTGATGTTTCCGACTTTATTACATTCTCAGAGCAAAGCTGGTCGTCAAGGGTAAAGGGAAAGGGATTCCTTCGAAGCCGCTGCGGCAGACAAAGCTTACCATAGCTTCTCCTGATGTGGCTCCTCCGACTCCTGCCCCTCAACCTTCCACAACACCGGTGATCTCCCCGGATGCCGCAGAAAATCCGGCTCCTTAAACGGAACCTGTGACCCTTGAGTCGCAAACTGACGTAACCATGGGTGAGTCAGATTTAGATAAGGGTGAACCCTATTTGGGTAATGATCCCTCGGCAGAAACCTGTGCCAGATATGGGTGTCATGTAGCTGACTTGACCAGCTACGATACTCCATTCTTCAACCGCGTGGACACTCCGCCTCCGCCTCCAGAAGAAACACCAGAAATTTCCGACGATGAACGCACCACCTCAGATGTGGACATCTCGGAAAGATATCAAGGCGACGTATCCAGCGAGCCGGCAGCCCCTACATCTCCTCCTGCATCATAGATCAGAAATTTTTGTATTATTCTGGAAAAACATGATGCGTCTGTAAATATGCAATACTTTAACTTTGCTAGTGCTAAGCTTTTGATCTATTCAGCACTTTTTTGGCTTTAAGTTTTTTTTGTGTGCCTGAAATGTTTACATAGGAACTTGTATTTTTTCGTCTCTACTTATCGTTTATCTGGCTTTCCGCCTCGTCCCTTTTGTGAGCCGGCTAAACCTTCTGCGGGAAACTTTGCCGAGCAACGGAGCTCAATTGCTAAACCAGTTTAAACTTGGAAACAAAGCCGGCTTCTAGTACCAACAATTCACTACTCGGAAAATGCCCGCATCAAGCAATCAGAAAAATAACCAAAGTAAAGACTAGAAATTTTAGAGTTATACCCGAAGGTAGCAATTTTAGAATTGGAAATATAGACCAGAACGAACATGAGCATAAAGTACTTTAAAGCATTCTGGGATTTTCGACTATGACATGATCATTTGGAAATAAGATGGTAAAAACTTCTCAGAAAAACTTGAGGCAACCAAAACTTTTATTTCTCAAAGAACATGTACATATGTATGATTACAAAGAAGGATAAACTAAGAATAAAAGGGACAAAGCTGAGCAATATTCCATGGTCTGTCTAACTCATCCGCATTTCTACTGCCTCCAGCCCTCTTTGTTTTCTTAGTAGCAGGTCTTTCTTTGACTGGCCTCATGTCAGTTAAGTAGTACGATCCATTGTGCAGTACTCGACTAACTAAGAAGGGCCCTTCCCATACTGGGGAAAGTTTGTGCTTTCTTTGTTGCACAAGTCGGAGAACCAAGTCACCTTTATTGAAAGATCTATCTCGGACTTTCTGGCTATGATACTTGCGTAACTTCTGCTGATAGGCTATAGATCTCATTTCAGCAACGACGCGAACTTCTTTGACTAAGTCGAGATCATTTTATCGAGAAATCTCGGCATCCTCTTCAATATACGCGGCCACTCTCGGAGAAGTATGAATCAAATCACTAGGAAGACCTGCTTCTGCGCCATAGACCAAGAAGAAAGGTGTGTATCCTGTTAATCTGTTTGGAGTTGTTCGTAAACTCCAAATTACAGAGGGTAATTCCTCTGCCCAAGCCCCCGCAGCACGCCGTAGTGGTGCTTCGAGTCTTGGTTTTAGGCCTTGTAGGATTAAACCATTTGCTCTTTCGACTTGTCTGGTAGCTTATGGATGTGCGACTGACGCAATGTCAAGCCGGATATTTTGCTCGTTGCAGAATTCAGCCAATTCTCCCATAGATAAGTTACTCCCGTTGTCCATGATAATGCTATGTGGATAACCATACCGGATTATAACATCCTCGACAAATCTTTTGGATGTTGCTCCATCACAACTAGTGATAGGTTTAGCCTCAATCCATTTTGTAAATTTATCCACCATCACTAAGAGGTGAGTAAATCCACTTGGAGCTCATTTAAATGGTCCTACCATATCAAGCCCCCAGACCGCAAAGGGCCATGTTATAGGTATTGTTCGCAGCTGATCAGCTGGAACATGAGCTTGCTTGGCGTATTTTTGCAGCCTTTGCATGTCTTGACTAATCGTTCGGCGTCTGCCTGAGCTGTAAGCCAGAAAAATCCGTGTCTAAATGCTTTTGCCACTAAAGATTTGTCTGCAGCGTGGTGACCACACTCGCCTTCGTGGATTTCTCTTAAGATTTCCACTCCTTCCGGTGATACACAGCGCTGAAAAACCCCAGAAACACTCTTTTTATGGAGCTCACCTTTAACAATAGTATAGGATTTTGCTCGTCGAATAATCTGCCGGCTCAGCACCTCGTCTTCGGGTAATTTGCCATCTACCAAATAATCGAGGTAGGGTTGAGTCCAGCTGGGAATTACAGCCAGAACTGCTATCAAAGGTGAGTCGTATTTGGTCGGATATTCCTCATCTACTCCCTTTATTGAGGGAACTTTGAGGTGCTCTAAAAAAGCGCCATCCGAGACCTCTTTCCGTGCAGAACCTATCCGAGATAGTGCGTCTGCTTCCTCATTTTCTGCTCGAGGGATGTGTTGAACTTCAAACCCTTCGAACGATTTAGATAGATCATCTACGATAGCTTTATATGCTGCCATGTGTTTATTTGCATTACAAATATCAGAAACTTGTTGAGCAACATGATTCGAATCTCCGTAACACATCAAATGTTGGATGCCACTATCCTTAGCAATCTGGATTCCATGCAGCAGTGCTTCATACTCGGCAATATTGTTTATCGCTGTGAAGTGGACCTGCAACACGTATAAAAGTTTATCTCCTTGGGGTGATTTGAGCACCACGCCAGCCCCCGAGCCCCCTCGATCCTTAGACCCATCGAAAAAGAGGGTCCAATATTCCGTCTCAGGGAGGATCATGTTCTCCTTCGTCTCTGTCTAATCAGCGACAAAGTCAGAAGGATCTGGGATTTGATTGTTATCCGGGGTTTATACTCAATACCGAAAGCTGAAAGCTCTATGCCCCATTTCGCGATGAGTCCTGTGGCGTCACTATTGTTGATTATATCTCTCATGGGAGCTGTGCTCACCACGGTAATTGGATGCTCCTGAAAGTAGTGTCGTAACTTACGAGATGCTAGAAAAACACCGTAAGCCAACTTTTGATAATGCGGATACCTCTGTTTTGACTATGTCAGGACCTCGCGGACAAAGTAAGTCGGACGCTGCACCAGGTGTTCCTGATTTTCCTCTGGTCTCTCCACCACCATGACGATACTAACGACCTTATTTGTCACAGCAAGGTAGAGAAACATCGGTTCCTTAGGTTCCGGCGCTGCAAGGATAGGAGCAGATGAGAGTACTCTCTTCAGACTTGTAGTGCAGCTTCAACTTCGTCAGTCCAAACAAAATCCTTGGTCTTTTTCAGGAGTTTGTATAATGGTGCGGCTCTTTCACCAAGTCGCCTTACAAATTGACTGACCGCAGCAATGCAACCAGTTAATCTTTGTACGTCCTTCAAGCGAGTTGGCCTAGAAATATTGAGTATAGCCTTGATTTTGTCTCGGTTCATCTCTATGCCTCTTTGAGACACGATGAAGCCTAACAATTTTCGGGCTGGTATTCCAAAGAAGCATTTCTTCGGGTTAAGCATGATGTTGTATTTTCGTAAATTGGCAAATGTTTCCTCCAAGTCGGAAATCAGTGTTTCCTTCTTTTTGGACATCACCGTGATATCATCCACATATGCATGCACATTGCGTCCGAGTTGGTCGTGGAGGCAACGCTGCATCGTGCACTGGTACGTAGCTCCTGCGTTCTTCAACCCAAAGGGCATCATAACAAAACAAAAGGTTCTGAAAGGGGTTATGAATGAAGTTTTTACTTTGTCAGATTCCTTCATCCGGATTTCGTGATAACCGGAATATGCGTCGAGAAAACAGAGGAGTTCCGAGCCTGCCGTAGAATCGATAACTTGATCAATTCTAGGCAGAGCGAACGGATCTTTTGGACAAGCCTTGTTCAAGGCAGTATAATCAACACACATCCTTAAATAAGTGGTGTCCTTTTTAGAGACCATTACAGGATTGGCCGACCACTCAGTGTGGATGACCTCTTCTATGAATCCGGCTAACTCGAGCCACGCTAGTTTCTTAGCTATTGCCTTATGATTTTCGTCGCCAAACCGTCGTAGGGACTGTTTGACGGGTTTAGCATTCGGGTTTACATTTAGAGAGTGCTCGGCAATTTCCCTAGGTACTCCGGTCATGTCAAATGGCTGCCCTGCGAAGATATCTTGATTTGCTTGGAGGAACTTGACGAGCGCGCTTTCCTATGCGCTACTTAGGCCTACGCCTATCTGGGTCACCTTGGATGGGTCATCATCCTTCAATGGCGCTTTCTTTGTCTCTTTTGATGCCTTGAACTCCGGATTTGGCCTTTTCACCTCCTTCTTCGTTGCGGGCATCTCGGATGGACCTATGCTCTTCTTGATCTCCTGGTACTCCTGGGCGTGCAGCACAGCTTCTGCAAAGGCGGCATTTCCATCCTTGCACTCTCGCGCTTTCTTCGGGTCTCCTCTGATGGTGATCACGCCGTTGGGACCTGTAATTTTCATCATATTGTAAATGTAACATGGACGAGCCATAAAAGCACAGTAAGTCGGACGTCCGAATATAGCGTGGTATGCGCTCTTGAACGGGACTACTTCGAAAGAAAGTGCCTCCGTCCGATAGTTCATTGGAGTTTCAAAGGTAACATCCAAAGTAATCTCTCCCAGGGAATTAGCTTGTCTTCCTAGGACAATTCCGTGAAAGATCATAGAGCTATGGTTCAGCTGGGTTTCCGAGATCTTCATCTGGCGTAGCGTTTCGACATAGAGAATATTGATGCTGCTACCACCGTCCATGAGGGTCTTGGAGAAATCATAACCGTCAATAAGTGGGTTGACGATTAAGGCGTATTTTCCTCGCCTGTGCAACTTAGGTGGATGATCAGCACGGTCAAATGTGATTGCCACTTCCGACCAGTCCAGATATTGAGGGACAACCGGAACTGTTGCATTGAGCTCGTGGAGAACTACTTTCTTGACCTTTGCTGGTTGAGATCCGAGGAAGGTGACGTAAGTGTCCTTCTTGGTGGGAAATGTTTTCTTCCCTTCTGGCTTGGGACTTGAAGTATCAGCTTCCTCCATGTCAGAATCTTCCTTGGTCTCTTTGTCTTTTTTGGGATTCTTCTTTCCCTTCTTCCGCTTGGCTTTGTAGCACGCGGTATCATCTCTCTTGATGTCGTCATTAAAACAACATTTGACGTTGGTGTGTGATGAGCCCCCATTGGCGTCTAAGTGATGCACACTTGGGTTATTGGCAATGCCGGCCCAAGCGTAGGTTTTGCCTGGTTGCTGTTCTCCTCTACCTTGGACCCTTGAAGTCCCACGGCCACACCCGTGGCCTCCGCTGCGTCCTCCTCGTCCCCCGGACCCGGAAACAGTAGTAACCACCGTTGTTTCCGCGTTGGGTTTTTCTTCCGAGGTATTTTTGCGCTTTTGAGCTTGTTGCTTTGGTTGTCTTTCCGACTGAGGCACAGCTAGGACATTGAGTAATCCCTCTGCATCATCGTCAGCATCTGCATACTTGCTCGATGTTTCTATCAACTCTCCCAAATCAGTGACCTTGTCACACTTCAAGCAATGACCTAGTAGACCAATTGGGAGTCCTGCGATGAAAGCTTCGATCGCGGTTTCATCGTTTACTCCTTCATATGAGTTCTTGGTGTCGATCAATCGTTCGAGGTAATCCCGGCAAGTTTCTCTGGCTTTCTAGGTGCAACGCTGTAGGTCTCCGACCGAACAGGGCCTCCAATATGTGCCTTCGAAATTCTGAAAGAACACACTTTGCATGTCATACCAGTTATGGATGGTGTTCTCCGGAAGTTCATTGAGCCATGATCGCGCCATCTTCCGCAACATAAGCGAGAGATATCGGGTTGCGACCAGGCTGTTTCCGCCTTTGGCGATCCAGCAAGCTTGGAAAAAATCCTGTAGCCAAGTATCTGGCCGAGCAATGCCATTGTAGGCTTGGATGTGCCTTGAGATAGCAAATCCTTCCGGGATCTTGTAGCTCTGATGCGTGGTCCGAAGCACTTTGGGCCCACGTACATGTCATCGTTTTCATAGCGCGGCGCCTCTATGTTGGAATTGATCCTGTGGCTTGCGTAGCTCGGGGATAGAGATCGTCCCGAATGTCGGCTGTGGCTACGGTGCCTTGGAGCCGGACTTCGGCTTCTGCCACCACCTCCTCCACCACGTCGTCCTCCTTGTCCCCCTTGGGAGCCGTTGTGATGACTGCTTGGTGGAGAAGGTGGGGCAGCTGAATTGTTTCCAGCTGATCGCCGGCCTCCATCCGGAGCGTCATTATTCCGGTTCCGGGGAAGATCTTGACTACGACGAGCCCCCTACCGGCTTGTGCCATCATGGTTTCCATCGTTCCTTCGTCCATCGTTCCCACCATGATGAGGCTCAGCAGGACGGCTTGCATGTTTAGGAGGTGGCATTTTTTGATGATCCTCCTCCCTACGTTTCTCTTTATCTTCTCCCCTTCGATCCTCGGATTCAGTGCAGCAATGGCATCTTTCTCGGCCTCTGGAGCGACGTTGCTCCCGTTACGGGTAGTTCTGTGATGCTGTCCTGACGATCCGGTTCTTGAATAATTGTCTTCCTGTCATTCGGGGTTATGATACTGCGCCCGAATGTAATGGGATCTTACGCCAGCCCACACCGGATTTGTGCGACATTGGTCAGAATCCGAGACCAGTTTTTGACTTCCGGATAGGGCGATCTTTTGCTGCTCCAGTCCCTTGTTGAGTAGTTTAATACCCAAACAGATCTCCTCCGGTCATGGATTAGCCGATATAATTTCTCGGGCCACCATGGTATTCTGTATTGGGGTTGGGTAAACCCAATCTCCATTGCTATCTTTTTGTGGCTTCCCCATCTCATCTCCAAAAAGGACGGCACGGACACGTGGGAATTGGTCGTCATTGGTGTGACGCTTCCGTGTCTTCTGATGCAACCGAGACATGTAGTCCTTAGTTGACATGCGTTTCTTCTCCACCTCGATGTTTTTGGCTTCATCGAGGAGTTGTTGACGACGCGCTTCTAGGGCTTGCGCCCTTTCGTCCAAGTCATCTGCAGTAAGTTCTGCGGCTGTAGGGATAGGTGTGGTTAATGCGGCATCGATGAGTTTACGCGCACCTTCGGTGATCACGTGTCCATCCATCGATGCTTCTTTTTCCGGCTCTTCTGGGATAAGTGATCCATCCGAGTCTCCCTCATATTCCTCGGCAATCACCTCCTCTATCAGAGGGTCTTTTGCCGGGGTCTTGTTCTTCTTGTTCTTCATATTTGCCTTCTTGGCAGCGCCGGTAGCAAAGATGGCTCTGGGTCTGTTTCTCGGAGTCAAGCTTTGATCGGTACTTTCGGACATCTGGACCTCGGGATTATCTCCGACGTCCATGTCATCCTGCGCTTTGGGAGAATGTTCCCCAGATCCTTCATCCATGGTTTCTCCTTATTCTGCAGCTTTGGAGTTGTACTCCTCTTCATCTTCCGTGGAGAACTTTCAGAAATCTTCCGACGTCATAGATTCATCCGAGGATGCGGGAACGTCGGTGTTTGTTCCAATTGCCTCCAGCACAGAGTCGGTGTTGTCTCCAGCATCGGCAGAGCCGGATTTGGATCCCACGTATGCGACGAAGTGCGACGCGTGCCTCCTAAGGTACCTGCGGCTTTCGCGATTAGCCATGTCGAATCTTTTGATGGTATCGAGGATTGCATCTGCGCTTTCGCCTTGCAGTATCATACGTCTTATTGTGTACGTCAGGAAAGGCCTGTCTGTACCAGCGTTGTCAGAGCCGGAATCAGTGTCGTTGTTATGCTCCTCCTGAATTACGACTTCCATGGGTGGGTCGATCTGGGATCCGTCTTCTACAAGGAGATCCACTCCAGATTCGATTTGGACCGCTAGGTCTTTTTCAGGCTCGGATTTCTCCACTATCTCCGCAACTGGTGTGGGCTGGGTGGGATTAGGGTTTTCTGTGATCCGGAACTCTGCCGCCTCCGCGGAAAAAGGGGACCCAGAAAATTCTTCTGCCTCTATCATCACTGCTGGGGTGGGTTGGGCAGGTTCAGCGAAACCGATGTAAACATCAATCTCGCCAAAAGACATGATTGTGTAGGCAGTCACGGCCTCCCTAGCCGGAATCCAAGTCTCGTCGAGAACGATGAGAGGGACGTCGCTAGCGTAGAGGATGCGACCGACGACGATAGTCTCGCCGATTCCGATTCTTGCAGATTCCGCTTGGAACGCAGATCTGAAGCTCACTTGCCCCACGGTGGGCGCCAACTATCGTCGGATTGAGGACAAGTACGCCATGAGGGGGTCCTCCAGGCGTGCGGAAGAGAGGATTGTGAGACGTTCGGTGTTCCGCGACGGTGAGCACACAAGTTTACCCAGCTTCGAATCCGCCGGCTTTAGATGAATCCTACTCTTGCTAGCAATCCAGTAATACGGCAGAGCCGGAATATGGGTTACAATGGTTTCGCCTGTGCAAGTTGAGGGTCTAAAGTATTGGGTTGTGCCCTAAAGGCTCTCCCTAGGATGGCTTATATAGATATCCGGCTATGACTAAGAGTCGGTTACAGAGTACATCTTGAACTACAAGTAAAATTATGGGCCTAAGTCAGTAAGTCTTCTGGGCCTTCCCATAGCCGGATTGGACTCCGTCTTTCTCCCTGACTAGGCCGCCCGTGAAGCAAAGCTCTAACCCGAAGTGGGCCACCCTGGTCATTGAGGAACTATGAGGATACACGGAAAGTATATCCCCAACAACCCAGGCTCGATTCCTTTGGCGAAGAGGAGGATGACGACCAGGGGAAGCATTAGGGACTGTTGGCTGGATCTAGGATGGTTGGAGATGGCGGGGCGACGCGACGGCCAGAGCTAGGGTTTCGGCCCGTTGGGAGAGAACGAGAGAGAGGCGTGTGCGAGAGGGAGAGAGAAGCACAAGCGAAGAGGGACACGGCGCGGCGGTCTTATCCTCCTCCAGGCAGCGATGGACGGTGCAAAGCGGGCGGTGGGGATCGACGGTGCCGGCGGCGACACCGAGCAGCTTCCAGATAGAAGAAGACGAAGGCAACTTTGCAAAAAGCCCCCTGGCAAAAACCAGAGATCAACCTGTAGTCCAAAATAACGATCCAGGGGCTGAATCTTGTAGAGAAACCCCTGGGTTTTATTAAAACCTTTGTTTTTATTATAAATGGCCCTATTTATTTGATTTTTAAACCATTTTAAGTAGGGAAAAGGTAAGGGCACTTTTGTAAATACTAGAATATTACCAAACTTGAATTTTTGTGCTTCTTTGAATCCATTTGCACATATTTTAGAGTTTTGTACTTGTATTTTGGTCCACACTCTTGATCACATGCTTACATTTTATTGATTTGAATACATACATGCAATGCTTAAGTACTAATTACAAATAGCACAAACTTGAGTTGTTACAAGAAGGAGCACTGGTGAGGCCAAAGAACATGACCGTGTACTCATACTGGCCATAACGAGCGGTGAAAGTTGTTTTCGGAACATCTTCCATGCGAATCTTGATTTGACGATATCGACTTCTCAAGTTAAGCTTGGAGAATACCACTACTCCTGCAAGTTGATCAAAGAGATCGTTGATCCGTGGTAGGGGATATTTACTCTAGATGGTTTTTGCATTGAGATCTCGGTAGTAAACACAAAGTCGACTAGTCCAGTCTCGCTTCTTCACAAAGATTGTTGGGCTGCCCCAAGAGGAAGTGCTATGCTTAATGAAACCCAACTTTTCTAGATCATCAAGCTACCGTTGGAGTTCAGCCAACTCCATAGGACCCTTCTTATAAGGCCGCTTGGAGATAGGACCGGTTCTAGGTTCAAGCTCAATCACAAACTCGACCTCTCGATCAGGAGGCATACCTGGTAGCTCTTCTGGAAAAACATCTAGGAATTCAAAAACCACTAAAACATTTTGCAAGGCTTCTATAACATCAATGTTCTGGAAACCCAAAGAGTAGAGCTAAATAGAAGCAGTTTGCCTTGGAGAATAGACTATACGGCCTTTGGGAATTTTCAAAGAAACCGAGTGTTCAGCACAATCTACCACAGCTTCATTGGCTTTCAACCAGTCCATGGCCAATATAACATCAATATGCTGGAATATTTTGGTTGCTAATTTCTATTTGGTTCCCATGGCTTATTTGAGAAGCCTTCATAATTGTTCCCGGTGATTGCACCCTAAGAACCTTGGACAAGGATTGACTTGAAAGACCTTGTTGCTGAGACAACCTCTGAGACACAAAAGAATGTGATGCACCAGTATCGAATAACACTCGTGCAGAGACTAAGTTAACAGAAAGCATACCCATCACAACTACAGGTGCATGCTCAGCATGAACAATGTTGATGTTGTTGGTGCGAGCAACAGTGGACCCGGGATTGGTGTTGATGTTGAGAGCCCGTGGTGCAGGTGCGCGAGGAGCAATTGTCGAAGCAGTCCTGGAGGTGGTGGAGGAAGAGCCATGTTGTTCATAGGACAGTTCCACTGCTGGTGTCTAGTGTTCCCACACGTGAAAGCAGCGCCACTCGGATGAGGAGTAGAGTATCAAGGAGCTCCACCATACGATGCTCTAGGGTAGTTGTTTTTGTAGCCCCTTGGAGCAACGTTGTAAGAGTACAGTGGACTTGGCGAGAAACTTGACGGTCTTGGACAAACGGGGAGCAGAGGTGCGGTATTAGGGACCCACACACAGTGCTTATAAGGAGCGACCATTGACGAGGAACCACTAGTATCACGGCTGTGCTTCTTGGATTGATCATATGCCTATTTACTTGCCTCCTCTTGACGAGCTGCTTGCCGAAGCTTGAGCAATGAGCTTGGAGTAGTATGGGTGAGAGCATACTTAATGGAAGCATTGAGCCTTTGACGGAACCTCTTTTGTATTTTCTTATCATTAGAGACCTCATCACCCCCATAGCGACATAAGTTTGCAAAGTTCTTGATGTAAGTTTTGACATTGTCATTTCCTTGCTTGAGATTTAGGAACACCTCCTTAATATGTTCCATGAAAATTTCTGGCAGGTATTGTTCTTTGAAAGCATCAGTGAATTGCCCCCATGTTGGCTGAAATCTAGGAGGGCTTGTCCACAAATAGCTCTCCCACCAAAGAGTGTCTTCCCCACATAGAAGGTGAGTAGCGAACTTGACCCTGTCGTGGTCAGCCACATCTGCAGTATCCAGTAGCCTCGTGATCTCTCGGAGCCATTCGTCGGCATCCAGTGGCTCGACGGTCACCTCAAAGTGCCATGGAGCAAACTTCAGGAAGTCTTTGATGTTGCCATGCTGGGGACGAGGAGTAGGTGGTGTGAACTCATTCCTTCGGATGCTGTCCTCGAACCTCTGCTGGTTTTGCTGCATAGTTCCCAGTTTGTTGGCTAAACTGACAAGTGCAGAACCCAGCTCTGGCAAACCCGGAACCTCGACTTCTCTAGGAGGTCGGCGTGGAGGGGCCATCCTGTTTTTGATGGAAAAAACTTGCGTTAGTACCATAATGGAGAATTATCAATAATCCAAAATAGCACTAAAATAAAATTAACCAAGATTAAAGTATAAAATTTACTAAGGTGATATTAAAATATCAAGCAAAGTTCATAGCACTTAAAATATAGTTAGCATATCACACACAACTAAAAAGGAGTGTGGAACACAAATCCACCAAAGAAAAAAATTCCGCAATTTTCAGCATTGTAATCTTCCATTGAGCATAGTAAAATCGCATTAATCCACCAATTCAATGTACAAGAGCGAATGCTAAGGGTAGTGATATGGTCATGACTCCACCCCGCACTCAAAGAATTACCCCATACATGAATAGGAAAACTCGTGAAACCCAAGTCTGACAATAGTACCACTAAATGCGCGAAACCACTTAACAGATGGAGATTAGCAACTCCACATCACGTGAAAGTATACTAAACAAACAAACACCCCTAACGAGATCGCATCTGTTACAAAGTGTAAGACAGATCGCATCGGTTTACAAAGAGTCGGATACATCACGTTGGTCTAAACAAAGTCTGTCGGTATGGAACGTACCAACAGTTCATAACCACAGATAGATTGCAACAACAAGGTTGGATGCAACAGATAGACAAAGAATTACACACACATCCTATGGTACTACTGAAACCCCAAACACGTGAATCCTATTTTGCCTTTTTAGAAGAGGAAAGACAAACATTACACTTCCTTACAAAAAAGGGTGGGTGGGTGGGAAAGAAGAAAAATGGAAGCAATCCTACTCTCACATTTAGTTTTTCCCTAGTATACATAGCTACGAAAATATTTTCTACACTGAGAACGACCATCTTGGCCGAGACCCTAAAGGGCGGAATGGATCTGATACCAATTGTAATACCTCAGACCTTACGCTCTAAGATCAAGCCTAGATGAACCAAAAGTGGACAGGACGTACTACCGTGGGGCCGCGCAGCCACATACTGTAGGCCCACTGATACATTGCAAATGTATCTATAATTTTTGATGTTCCATTCTTGGTTTTATCCACTTTCTTGTGTTTTGTCCACACTTTGGAGTACTTTTCATATGATTTCTTGGACTAACCTATTAACAAGAGCAACAGTGCCAGCGGCCTATTTTTTGCTGTTTTTGGTTCCAGGAAAGTCAGAAAATGAATATTCTCGGAATTGGACGAGATAAAAGCCAAAGTGCCTATTTTTCGGAAGTCATCAGATGCCAGAATACAAGATGGAGAAGGGCTGGGGGCCGTCCACACCACCTGGCCGCACGGGGGTGGTCTGGCCAACCCCAGCACCCCCTCGGCCTCTCCTTCCGCCTATATATTTCCCTCAGGATGGAAACCCTCAGGGCCCGATCAAAAATCCACGAAAGAGTTTGTAGCCGCCGTTATCTCCATCCCTAGATCGGAAGGGATCTGAAGCTCTTCCCGGCACCCTGCCGGAGAGGGGAATTAACCCTGGAGGCCTTATTCATCACCATGCAAGCCTCCAGTGTGATGCGTTAGTAGTTCATCCTTGGACTACGAATCCATGTAGTAGCTAGATGGCTGGTTCTCCTCCTTTGTGCTTTCATGTTTAGATCTTGTGAGCTCCGTTCATGATCAAGATCATCTATTTATAATTCACACATGTTGTGTTTGTGGGGATCCGATGGATATTGAGATGCTATTTCAGATTGATTATTGATTCTATCATGTCTTTGTTATTTGTGATCTTGCATGCTTTCCGTTGTTAGTAGCTATCTTGGCCAACTAGATGCTAGCAACTCCAAGAGTTAGTATTTATGCTCGATACTGGGTTCATGCATCTGGTAATCTGGGGAAGTGACAGAAATCTCTAAGGTACTAGATGTGCTGTTGCTACTAGGTAGAAAACAACAATCCTTTGTTCATATAACAATCGTATTGTTTACTTTACATGCAGTTCATAAAGCAATAATCTGTTGGTTGCAACTTAATACTAGAGGGGGTTGGGATGATAACCTGAAGGTGGATTATTAGTCATAGATGCAGTTGGATGGCGGTCTATGTATAATGTTGTAATGCCCAATCAAGTTCCAAAGGAGTCAAGATGATTAGTATATGCATGTATTGGTTTCTCGATGTTTGTCAATTGCCCCGCTGTAATTTTTTCACCCAACATGTCATCTATCTTAAGGAGAGCCACCTCTAGTGAACTATGGATCCCGGTCCTTTTCTTTACATACAATCTACAATCTGTACTGCTTTGTGTTTACTTTCTTCAAACTATTACTTCTTTCCATTCGATACGTTTAATCCTTTGTTTTTAGCAAAACACGGTGAGATTGACAACCTAATCGCAAGTTGGGGACAAAGTTATGTGGTTGTGTTGTGCAGGTCTCCACGTTGCTACTTGCACCGGTAGTGCGACCTGCCAAGGCTCAGCTAGCAACACCTTTGGGGTGTTTCCTTGCTCCTACTGGTTCAATTAAACCTTGGTTTCATAACTGAGGGAAACTTGTTGTTGTGCTCATCATACCTTCCTCTTGGGGTTCCCAACGAGCTCTACATCAACACCGAGCCATCACCCACCTCGTGGAGCAGGGCACGGTACCGGCCAACCATCCCACCCATTTTTTAGAACATCAGGACTAGAGCGAGCAGTGTAATCGAAAGGTAAATCGATCAAAACATACAAAAATGAGTATCTATGTCAGCGACATACAATAGACATCAGAGCTACAACATCTAAAACAATAGAAACAGAAATATTCAACACCATATGGCAAGATACAAATATCCTAGATAGATATAATAGTTTAGGATACATCCTCATACATCACCCGACAGAGTATCAAGCGGAAGGGGAAAACATGATCCGAGTAAGGATAAGAATAAAATTGGCATACGATGCCCTGAAAATTAGCACATCCAACCCAAAGATCTCATGGATCTCCATCCTCGGAATCTCTACACCGGACAGTCATTACCCCCATCATCAGTCTCTTTGACCCAGTAACCTTCTTGAGAGTATACCTGTCCATCTGACCGAAATATTTATCATGTGACACCCTAGGGGTACTCAGCAAGTCTTAATGCATCTAAAGGAAACAACCTGGGGTGATGCAATTGTAGCGAAAGATAATCACTAACAGTTCTATAGAGACATGCTACAACATCCCCCCAACCAGAGATGGACGGACGCTTGTTCCTTAATAACAATAGTGACATAAGTAACATAATTAAATATCGCTTTCCCTCCTTCTTGCTTACCAACGATAAGGCGGAAGAACATCCCATCCATTGGCAGGTTTGTTAACCGTTCCATGAGTGTTGCACTATTTACTAGTCATGTCTTCGTCACATTAAAAGTGGTACTTTAGTTATGCTTGTCTATGATCGATAAAATGTTCTCCAAGGCATCCATAACCGCGGACAAGTCTTTCAGAAAGATTTACCCTGCAGGGGTGCATAAATAGGAACACACACATGATCAACCTCGAGAAGAACCAAATAAAAAGAAATGAGGCCTCATGATAATGCATTCCCCAATAAGTTACCCTCAACGAAGTTGGCTAGCTCCGAGGCGGACCCAAGATTTGCGACAATGGCTATATACGACTGGGAACCTGAAAGTGCGACTAGGCTTGTCGATACCTCTAAATTGTGTTGTGAACCTAAACAGTACAGGTTCTCCATGCGCAATCATAAATAAAGCAGTAAAGCAGGGCATAAGTACATGATAGTAATAACACCCCAAAATAGTTTGTGGTCCCAAGAAATAAAGGGCGAATCAAGCTTAAGAGAAGGGGGATCCATCAAGTCTCTCTAATATGGATACTGCAAATATTCAAGGAACAAGCATCAAGTAGTCGAGGTTCTACAGGATACAAATGATCATGGAAGAACCAAATAACAGCTATTCCCCACCAGTGCCTCTTTCTTTAGTTATCCCGTTGCTACTCAACTTAAGTTCCCCAAAGATTCTTATAAACCCTACACATGCAATTCTATGACTCATACGGCTCAAATAACTCCTGTAGTAATGGATCATAGTGTAACATCCCAATTTCAGCAACCCTGATTTGTGGTCCAGAATGCAAAAATCAGGGGGAAAAAACATTTTCTTGTTCTTTGGTGGAGTGTTTGCTTGTGTTTGTTTATGCATGTGCATGTGAGTGCATGCCATATGCTACTCCTCACCTCACCCTCAGTTGACAAAAGCTATTTACCAAAACTATCCTGGCTCATTTTACATATTCTCAAATGTTCTGGCATTTCAAAACATGAGCCTAAGATGCTTATGTAACCAAAACTATTTTAGTAACTTCTATTGACAAAACTATGGAGAGTTATAACCTCCTTATGTTTTCAAGACAGGACCTTCCACTATCTTATCCCTACTTTTCCCAAAACCTCTTCTCAAAGCATTTGAATTCTACTATTGGTAGAGATACCAAGGACTCTCATCTTATTCAAACCCCAACCTCTTCAAAATGCCCCAACTCTACCTCAAGCTAGGCTTGATGGTAACCCCAGTAGTGGAGTTGTTTAGTTTATAAGATGAGATGCCTTGATCTGCTGTTTGACTTGTTTGCCTAGGAAGTAGTATAAGACATTCTAGGAGATAATCACTAGGACCAAGAGGTTTCCAATTCACCACAACCCAAGCAGGGAAACAAAGCAAGACCAATCACTAGACACCAAATGATCATCTAAAACCCTTAACCAGATCAATTTTGAAGTGATCCATTCCAGAAGTCTCCAAGTCAATGAAGACCAATATCAAGTATGGATCCCTTCTCCTCAATCTACACCCAAACATCATCCACTCGATGATGCTTTGGTACCCTGCAACCCCTCCTAAAACATCCCCTCTCATACTCTAGTCAAGATCCTCAAAACTGCCTAATTTGACAAAGTCTGGAAACTGTTTCAGCATCACCTTTTTGGATGTCTCCGTTTCTCAACCCTTGTGTATTTTTGAAAATGCATATGAACCATCTTGTTAACCATCCTAAGGACTACCAAGGACCACTCTTGCCCTTGGTTATATCACCCTCTAACCTACTTGTTCTTGATGGTTTTGCAGGCAAGAAAATAACTTTTCCTGCAGATCTAGTCATCATGCCTACTTTGACAGAAGCTCACACCATCATTCAACCTTTTATGGACCAAATCTTTGCATGGTTGTGTTCTACTCATTTAGGTCTATCAACATCTACATCACCTGTACCAAGTGATTCTATGTGCTTCTTAAACCCACAATGTTTTGAAGGCTAGTTGATAATCTGCTTTGGCAGGCTTATTTTATTCAAAGTTTGAAATCAATTCTTGGTGAACTCAAGCAAGATCAAGCTCCCAACTCTATACCATGTTGATGTAAATCACTTGGTATATCCATCCATCTACCCCCTTCCCCAAGGGGAGGTCTGAGCTCCAAGACCAAGCAAAGTTTTGGTGGCATGAAAACAATCTTACCCAAGATCCTTAAATATCTAGTTTTCACCAAAATCAACTTGGATTCTCCAATACCAAGGTTGCAAATGCTTGCTACACCTTGTCTACATCATCTACATTGATCACCAAGATTTATCAATAATTATCCATAATTTTTATGGCTCCAAATCTATTTAATTCCTTCATTAGACAAAATCTCAAAACCCCTTTCCAATTGGAAAGTTTGGTTTTTGTCAAAACACTTCCCCCAACTTTTGGCTCTTGTGAGTTCCATTTATCATATCCTATCTTCCCATATAAAAAATAAATATTTTTCAGATTCTTTATTATTTCTTTTTGCCCTTTTTCTTAAATGGTAGAAATGGAATAATAATTGTCCTAAATACTTTTAAGACACAATAAATCTTGGGAAAATTCCCCTAAGTGTGCATCCACATTTGGGACCCTCTCACCCCCAAAACCACCCTTTCCCAATGTAATCATATCAAATGATCTTCTAGAAACTACTTCTGCCCTTTTTTAACAAATAGATTTAAGAGGACTAAAACCCCTTATAAAAATCCCAAATAAATCCTAGGAGTGTACCTTGACCATGCCCATCCACCAGTACTATCTCCCCCATCTCTTCCAATGCAAATCTCTGAACTCCTTCACAAGCTATCTTGTGCTCAAATTTTGCAAAAGCCAACAAAACTTGAGCTAAACCAAGACCAAGTTGTCCCCAAAGCTTCTCAAGCATTCCTCTCAAGTAACCACTACTCCCCTGGTCGTGAGCACTTTAGCTCCACACCAACACTTGCCCATTTTACCCTTGGACTAGTAGAGAGAGAGACAACCACATCTTACAAGATTTGCCACATTTAATGGCCACAGCTGCCCTACCCCTCTCTGCCTGACGAAATATCCTTCTTACCCCTCCCCACCGCCCTCTAGGACAATCGCTGGCCAACTCTATCCCTCCCCCATGTCCAAAGTGGACATTTCTACCATCTAGCTCTCCTCCTCGGTTTATAAGCCAGCAGGCCACCCCAGCACTCCCCTGCCCCACATTTGCTCCCTCTCCCCTTCCACTTACCTCCCC
Organism: Avena eriantha; assembly: GCA_910589775.1. Classification (NCBI taxonomy): domain Eukaryota; kingdom Viridiplantae; phylum Streptophyta; class Magnoliopsida; order Poales; family Poaceae; genus Avena; species Avena eriantha. The sequence continues at coordinate 464,806,103 of OU342742.1, forward strand.
CAGTACCCCCTCTTCCTCCACTGCTCTGTGCTGCCCGGAAGAAGAAGAAGGAGGAGCCCTCGGCGTCCTCAAGAAATGGAGCTAGGAGCTCTCATTTCTACTCCTCTCCTCCTGCATGTCACCTCACTATGACCATCTCCTCCTCCATCTAACCGTGCCCTTCTTCTTGCCCAGGACCGTCTCCTCCGTCGCCGTCCTTGAGCTCCGACGAGGCACCCTTTGGCCAGCATCGAGCGAGCTATTCCCCGGAGACCACCACCACCGTGCCGCCGCTCGATCTGCTCGCCGTCAAGCCCCGCTTCATCTCTGCCACTCCTCGTCGTCTCCCGAGCCCCTGGTAACCATCCCCGGCGAGCTCCGCCGCCCACTAGGGTTTCCTCCTCCGCTGGCCTATCCCGAGGTCGAAGCCGACCTGGCACCGTTGGATTCCACTTGAACCGACGGCCCAGATCTGCGGATATCCCCTTCGCCGCCCCCTGTTGCTGACCAGCAGGCCCCGTTTCCCAGAGATTCGAACCCCCCTCTCGCACTCGGCGCCGCCCGGGTGGGCCGAATTCCCCTCTACGGCCCAGCCTGTGGCATCCCGCAAAACCACTAATAGAAAATCGCTATGTTTTTGTGCATTGCATCATCATGACCGCATGCTCATGTCATCATGCGACATTGCATTTGAGCATCGTCATCATCGTGCATAAGTTTGTCTAAAACTATTTTATAAAAGCTTATATTTGTCTTCCAAATATATCTCTGTCTTAATTTCACATTAAAACTCCGGTCTTTTTCTAGGTCTTTTATTTGTCTAAAAACTATTTGCAAAAGTCTATTTTAAAATTAAATGAAATTTTAAATTGTTTTTAGGGGGCAGCCGAACCGACCCAGCCGGCCACCCCCAAAATAAACCAAAATTCCTAACCCCTACCCTTATCCCCGCACCAACCCCCACCCACACCGCCACACACACCCAGCCGCACACCACACCCCCCCGCCAGCTAACTCCACCTGCCTACCCTAGCCCCACCCCCTGGCCCAATCCCCTCACCGACCGAACCCCCCTCCATCTTATCTCCCTCCTGCTACCTTCCCCTGGCCCGCCTGCCCCCGGGTTCCACCACACCCAACCATCTCCAGCCCGCCACCTGCTCCCCGGGCCCCACCCGCTAGACGCTCCGCCCACCAAATCTCCCCTCCCGAGAAACTCCTCCACCTGCCCCATCCACTCGCCCCATCGCCACCTACCGCGCGCTGGCCTCGCCCGTCCCTAACAATCCCCGCCGCCAATCGCGCCTCCCACCCCGCGCCTTCCCCTTCCACCAGCGCTCTCCAGCCCCGCCGCCAGCCTTCCCTTCTCCCCACCGACGCGCCAGCGTCTGCCTCCTCTCATCTCCTTCTCCCGCACGCCCCCCGGCCTTGTTTCCCTCGGCTCGACCGCCGCCGCCCTCCTCCGTTCTTCCCTGCTCCCCTGCCTCCGGTCGTTGCCGACCTCGACCGCCGCCGCCCGCCGATGCTCCCGACAGCCACGTTCCGCTCACTCACCTCGCCTCCTCCTGTCGCTCACCTCGCCCGACCGCTTCCCCTCGCCGTGGGCTCCCTCCTCCACGACCTCCGGCCTCCGCCTCCCTGCCACAGAGCCGCTCCTTTCCCGCCTACCAAGCTCCGCGCCGCCCTTCGATCCGTCCGCCCGGGCCCGAGCTCCCTCCACGTCACCAGGCTTGCCTCTACGCGAGCATGTCCGTGCGTATGTCCTCTGTTTTTTGACAAGTATCCCTTGTGTCCTGTGTGTGCTATCCCTACAACAATGTGATGCGGCGATGGTATGTGGTAGTGTGCTACAGATGATGTGAAGAGGTGTGTGCCACCCGAAGGCCATGTTGTTGTGGTGATGATAAGACAATGACCGTGAAGAGATGTTGTGTGTGCTACCTGGAACTCGATGTTGTCTATTAAAGTTCGCCATCCGATGGACAAGAACGACATGTGTTGACACGCGAAGGCCTCGTACCTATAAGACCCCGATCCCGGAGGCAAAGACCGATCCCCGTCGAACCCCGAGACCCCAGAGCCGAACCTCCAATGTGTGAGCCTTTTTCCCGAGCACCTATTTTATAAATGCTACATATAAAACTTGTTGCATATTAATTGTTCTTCTCGCATGCATATCATGTGGTTTGGGGGCATTATGCCGATTCAGCTCATAATTAAATATAGAGTCTATATGCGCAATATTGTTGTCTTATTTCGGACTCCATTTAAATTGGTGTAGAGAACCCATGCCATGTTTCGCCCTGTTAATACAACATTTAAATTACAAGGTATCTAAATAACTGGAACCTATCAATTAAAATGTTGGGACCCTGGTTCCGCTTAATATTGCCTAATTGCACCGCATCTGTGCCATGCCATGCATCATATCATAAGCATGCCGGATCTTCTGCCGTTGTATTAAATATTGCATCCGGTGTTTCTCTAGTGTTTGCTTCTTCGCGGATTAGGCCGATGAATTGTTGCGAGTACCGATAAGTTCTCCGGATATGAACCTTCAGCAGTGTTTTCCCAGGCAAGCATCTCTCCCCCTTCTACCTATTTTTCATTTATAGTCGTTATTTCCTCATGTTGATCTATTGCTATCCGTGTCGTGATGCTTTAGTTTACGTGCACCAGTTATATCCCGTGTAGCCTCTATATTGCCATGGACACCTCCTAATACCTGTTGTTTGGTAGATAGCTGGCCCTGCGAGTCGTAGTTGCTTGCTCAGGTGCGGTCTCATGTTGTCGAGTACCACAGTTGTTGGAATGCTGGCAGATGTTTATGGTGGAGATGATCATGACTATAAATACAACTATTAAATTGCTAGGATAACTAATGAAAGAGGCACCGGTGGGCAATACATGCTATTTGGTTTTTCATGCCCACTTGTGTCCCGTAGGCCCCGAGTACTTGATACCTGTTCATTGACTTTTCGCACTATCCACATACGGGAGACTCTATGAATCCCCCTTAGACAGAGCTTGATTCATTTCTTGTTTCCTAGGGCCACAAGTAGTTTGGGGCTTTATTACTATCCTGTACTTATGCCATGCTTACTGCTTTATTTAAGATTGTGCGTGGAGCACCTGTACTATTTAGGACTGCGGAGTGTTTTCGCGGTATCGACAAGCCCAGTCACACTTTCGGGTTCCCAGTCGTTTACAGCCATTGGCGCAAACCTTGGGTCCGTCTCGGAGCCAGCCAACTTCGTTGCGGGTAGCTTAATGGGGTGGCCCCCTGAAATAATTTATGAATCCTATGATTCCTTTGTCGTGAAACCCTCGTTGGGTTTTGATTTGGTTTTTCCGAGGTTGATCGTGTGTGTGTTGCTATTTGTGCACCCCTGCAGGGTAAATCTTTCTGAAAGCCGTGTCCGCGATTATGGATGACTTGGAGCACGGTATCTCGATCATAGACAAGCATAACTAAAGTAGTGCTATAAACTTGACTTAATATATGACTAGTAATCAGATTCAACTATCACGGAATGGAGATTAAAATGCCGACAACTGGTGGATCTAGGGTTGTTTTGTGACATGCTGTACCTTCCTAGTAAGTATTGCAACTCCAATGGAATGTGATAAAAGTGCCAATAACTGCTGGGTTTTGGGATTCCTCAGGACAATTATATCCGACTAGTAAATGTTCCAACTACAACGGAATGTTAGCTAAAACTGCCCACTACTTATGCTATCAGAATGACTCATGCTATATATCTGACTAGTAAATGCTGCAACTATAATGGAATGAGTAAAACTGCCAACTATGTGAGTTCCTTGGTCCGACTTCCTCGTTTGGTCTCGAGGGCGAAATACCAGGATGGGTATGTTTGGTGTTAGTATCAGGTAGGATCCGAATAGGTCTTTCTGACCCCTCTCTAATAGCCGCTAGTGATACCGAGTCTCTATAGGTTGTTTAGTGCCGCTGCGCTGCCGCATCAGTCCACCATACCTGTGTAGGCGCGAGCCGCCGAATTCTAGCCTCGCCGTGTACTGGCCTCAGTACTGACGCTCCTCTTTTTCCATTGCCCTTTGTCGGCACCCCTTTTGCTTTAGCAGGTTTGAGATCGACGTCGTTAGCAGGGTTACCCTTCCGGCTTGGCCTGGGCAGGGTTATGGCCGCCATTGGTTACTCTACACGACTCTTAGCCCATTTTGCATCTTGTCCGTAGTCGAACGCTCTATCGTTTCGAGGTGATTTGGATCTTTGTAGATTATATCTGTATTCTTGACTCATGGAGTCGCTGTTGTATATATATCTGTTCTGTGGGTCCCATCGAGGCCTATTGTGTAATGGTATTACTTCGTTTTCCCCCTGCATGAAAGTGCCTGGTGGGCATCCTTGAACCGTTTCTATGCGGGTTTGGCGGAAAGGGCTAAAACTTGCATAGGGCCGATTTGAGGGTGTTACAGTGTGGTATCAGAGCTCAGCAGTTACGATACCCCATTTGTCCAGCCTGTAGGATAACCTAGCTAACGGCTGAAGTAGAGTGTTAAAAACTATTTTGCAAAAATCAGTTGGATAGATCTGATTAGGTCTTCTTTTACTCCTTACCCCCCTGTTGTTTTCCTCTTACCTCTGCGTGTTTTGATTCTACTCTCTTATCTTTTCTTCCAGTCCAGGATTTCCCGTGGTTGGGTTTCTATCGTACATTCAAGGTTTCGCTTCCTCCCTTTATGATGGTGGTTCTACAATCATCAATCGGCTTCTCGGTTGTTGTACCTTCATCCAATATTTTGTCCTTGAACTCTTTATCCATATGTGCCCCTTCACAGGTATCTGTATCGTTGAAAAGCATATGAGAAGGATGAGCATTGGTGAAGTTGGAGTACACCTTGAGCATATGTTGTTCATGCCAATGGAACCATCACAAAACCTGATCGTTGTGTCTTTTCGTACGATGTTTCTTTGTATCTCCTAGTGGTCTCCAATGTGACGACATCATCTATGCCAGATCTGATGAAGATCCTGCATCACCCCTCTTGTTCCGAACACCGCTTGTGAAGATCTTCAGTCTAAATCCCGAGAGTTGGTTACACGATTTTGAGATTCATTTATAGAAGGATGCTTTGAGTACGGGATGGACTGATCCCCCTACCCGCCTCTCACTGTGCACTTTTGTACATCGAATCGGTGGATCAAGCAATGTACTCCGTCCACGGAGTGTCCTCTCGACGATCACGGCCAACGACCTCTTGTTAGTGGTGTCGTGAGGATCTACACGAAGCTAGAAGATTCAGGTCATCGGCCTTATTCCCAGTACCACGAGGCAGATCTCGAGGGCGAGATCCCTTGTTAGTGGTGTCGAATTGTGGCATCCCGCAAAAACCACTACTAGAAAATCGTTGTGTTTTTGTGCATTGCAACATCATGACCGCGTGCTCAGGTCATCATGCCACATTGCATTTGAGCATCATCATCATTGTGCATAAGTTTGTCTAAAACTATTTTATAAAAGCCTATCTTTGTCTTCCAAATATATCTCCGTCTGAATTTCAAATTAAAACTCTGGTCTTTTTCCGGGTCTTTTATTTGTCTAAAAACTATTTGCAAAAGTCTATTTTAAAATTAAATGAAATTTTAAATTGTTTTTAGGGGGTAGCCGAACCGGGCCAAACCGACCCAGTCGGCCACCCCCAATAGAAACCCAAAATCCTAACCCCTACCCTTATCCCCTCACCAACCCCCACCCACCCAGCCACACACACCCAGCCACACACCACACCTCCTGCCAGCAAACTCCACCTGCCTACCCTGGCCCCACCCCCTGGCCCAATCCCCCCACCGACCGAACCCCCCCTCCATCTTATCTCCCTCCTGCCACCTTCCCCTGGCCCGCCTGCCCCCGGGCCCACCACACCCAGCCATCTCAAGGACGCCACTTGCTTCCCGGGCCCCACCTGCTAGACGCTCCGCCCACCAAATCTCCCCCTCCCGACTTACTCCTCCACCTGCCCCATCCACTCGCCCCATCGCCACCTACGGCATGCTGGCCTCGCCTGTCCCCGACAATCCCCGCTGCCAATCGCGCCTCCTACTCCGCGCCTTCCCCTTCCACCGGCGTTCTCCAGCCCCGCCGTCAGGCTCCCCTTCTCCCCACCGACGCGCCCGCGTCCGCCTCCTCCCGTCTCCTTCTCCCGCACGCCCCCTCAGCCGCGTTTCCCTTGGCTCGATCGCCGTCGCCCTGCTCTGTTCTGCCCCGCTCCCCAGCCTCCGGTCGTCGCCGACCTCGACCGCCGTCGCCCGCCGATGCTCCCGACGGCCACGTTCCCCTCCCTCACCTCGCCTCCTCCCGCCGCTCACCTCGCCAGCGTCGCCCGGCAGCTTCCCCTCGCCGTGGACTGCCTCCTCCACGACCTCCGGCCTCCGCCTCCCTGCCACAGAGCCGCTCCTTCCCCGCCTACCAAGCTCCACGCCGCCCTTCGTCGGCCTCCGCTCTGTCCGCCCGGGCTCAAGCTCCCTCCGCGTCACCAGGCTTGCCTCTACGCGAGCATGTTCGTGCGTATGTCCTCTGTTTTTTGACAAGTACCCCTTGTGTCATGCGTGTGTGCTAGCCCTGCAACAATGTGATGCGGCGATGGTATGTGGTCGTGTGCTACAGATGATGTGAAGAGGTGTGTGCAACCCGAAGGCCATGTTGTTGTGGTGATGATAAGACAATGGCCGTGAAGAGATGTTGTGTGTGCTACCTAGAACCCGATGTTGTCTATTCAAGTTCGCCATCCGATGGACAAGAACGACATGTGTTGACACGTGAAGGCCTCGTACCCAGAAGACCCCGATCCCGGAGGCGAAGACCGATCCCCGTCGAACCCCGAGACCCCGGAGCCGAACCTCCAATATGTGAACCTTTTTCCCGAGCCCCTATTTTATAAATGCTACGTATAAAACTTGTTGCATATCAATTGTTCATCTCGCATGCATATCATCTGGTTTGGGGGCATTATGCCGATTCACCTCATTATTAAATATGGAGTCTATATGCGGAATATTGTTGTCTTATTCCGGACTTCATTTAAATTGGTGTAGGGAACCGATGCCATGTTTCGCCCTGTTAATACAACATTTAAATTGCGGGGTATCTAAATAACTAGAACCTATCAATTAAATTGTCGAGACCCTTGTTCTGCTTAATATTTCCTAATTGTGCGTGGAGCACCTGTACTATTTAGGACTGCGGAGTGTTTTCGCGGTATCGACAAGCCCAGTCACACTTTCGGGTTCCCAGTCGTTTACAGCCATTGGCGCAAACCTTGGGTCCGTCTCGGAGCCGGCCAACTTCATTGCGGGTACCTTAATGGGGTGGCCCCCTGAAATAATTTATGAATCCTGTGATTGCTTTGTCGTGAAAGCCTCGTTGGGTTTTGATTTGGTTTTTCCGAGGTTGATCGTGTGTGTGTTGCTATTTGTGCACCCCTGCAGGGTAAATCTTTCAAAAAGCCGTGTCTGCAGTTATGGACGACTTGGAGCACAATATATCAATCATAGACAAGCATAACTAAAGTAGTGCTATAAACTTGGCTTAATATATGACTAGTAATCAGATTCAACTATCACAGAATGGATATTAAAATGCCAACAATTGGTGGATCTGGGGTTGTTTTGTGACATGCTATACCTGCCTAGTAAGTATTGCAACTCCAATGGAATGTGATAAAAGTGCCAACAACTGCTGGGTTTTGGGATTCCTTAAGACAATTATATCTGACTAGTAAATGTTCCAACTACAACGGAATGTTAACTAAAACTGCCCACTACTTATGCTATCGGGATGACTCATGCTATATATCTGACTAGTAAATGCTGCAACTATAATGGAATGAGTAAAACTGCCAACTGTGTGAGTTCCTTGGTCCGACATCCTCGTTTGGTCTCGAGGGGGAAATACCAGGATGGGTATGTTTGGTGTTAGTATCAGGTAGGATCCGAATAGGTCTTTCTTACCCCTCTCTAATAGCCACTAGTGATACCGAGTCTCTATAGGTTGTTTAGTGCCGCTGCGCTGCCGCTTCAGTCCACCATACCTGTGTAGGTGAAAGCCGACGAATTCTAGCCTCGCCGTGTACTGGCCTCAGTACTGACACTCCTCTTTTTCCTTTGCCCTTTGTCGGCACCCCTTTTGCTTTAGCAGGTTTGACATCGACGTCGTTAGCAGGGTTACCCTTCCGACTTGGCCTGGGCAGGGTTATGGACGCCATTGGTTATTCTACAGGGCTCTTAGCCCCATTTGCATCTTGTCCGTAGTCGGACGCTCTATCGTTTTGAGATGATTTGGATCTTTGTATATTATATCTGTATTCTTGACTCATGGAGTCGCTGTTGTGTAATGGTATTACTTCGTTTTCTATGCGGGTTCCATCGAGGATTTGTTCTGTGGGTCCCATCGAGGACTGTTGTGTAATGGTATTACTTCGTTTTCCACCCGCACGAAAGTGCCTGGTGGGCGTCCTTGAATCATTTCTATGCGGGTTTGGCGGAAAGGGCTAAAACTTGCATAGGGCCGATTTGAGGGTGTTACACAGCCTCCCTAGAAACTCCGGCCCAGTACCCCTTTCTTTTAAACATTTATTTCCAGAGCTGAAAACTACCTGTTTGGTTTAAATTCAAACAAAAATGTAAAAATATGATTCTGACCAGATCCAAAATCTTGGTGGTACATACCTATATTTTCTAACAGAAAACACCTCTGGTTATCCTAGACTATGTCTAGTTTAACTATGATAAATCAAATTCTAAAAAGTACCTTGGCACTTAAATATTTTCCTCAGAGAGTTTTACATATGCAATTGGGGAGAACCAAAGCTCTGCTGGAAAGTATTTGGTATACCTGTCAGCTAGCATAAGTCTTATGCCAAGGTGAACAGTAGTGTGCCCTTAGCAAAAATAATAAAAACAGCCAATATCTGCCTTGGGTAAATTCTCTAGGTCAAACCAAATGAGGTATTGATCTAATTCCAACTTCCATGGATGTGTATTATCAAAATCTATCAAACCCCAGGAGCTCAGATTTTATCGAGCTCTGGTTGAATTTTAGTGAATTAAACTATTCTGTGTACCCCCTTTTTCACTAAATAAATCACTCCAGGAGTTTGACAACTCCAAAATGAGTGAATCCAATTCCTACATAAAGGTATTCTAAATGCATACCACATTCCTTTGTAATCAACTCAAGATCCTCTGTAGAATTAATTCGGTGAAAAAGATAATATAGCTCTAGAACTGTCTTTGGGATTTTCCTAGGGGCAATCTGGTAATTATTTTGACTTGATTCTCATTGTCAGTGAACAAGTACATCAAACACTACCGAATCACCCAAGGAAATAATTTTTGGGCCTCCAGATAAATTCTTGTGAATTAAATCCTCAAACTAGAGTTTATTCCACTCTAAGAAGCATAACTAAATCTAAGTAACTGAAAATCTAGTGAAACCACTTGTGTTGGTATTGTTTTGTCAAGAACTATTTGAGGATATCATTGATGCACATTGATATCCTACAGACCTCAAGTCTCCACCACAAGTCCTTGGTATGCAACCCAGACAACTATCTCCCAAGGGAAAAACACCTCATGGCAATCTAGTAATTCCACTGCTAGTAACCAACTTCTCCAGAACCCCTAAGTTAAGTAGGATTTCTTATGTTTGTTTGCTGTATGGTTTGATGCCTGTATGCCTTGTATTGATTGTGGTATTGTCTGCTTGCATGTATCCTGGATGACGACGATAGTGTGATTGTTTGACGACGAGAAGGAAGGGACTTCTTATTATTAATTGTTGGGTATTCTTGGTTATCTAAAGAAGTCTAGGGACTTATTGCTGTCGACAGGCAAGCCACAATTCCTGAATTCCGATACTTGTCCTACTCCCTTTATTACCTGTTTTGTATCCTCTTAATAAATTGCATTATCTATATGCATGTCTTGATTTATAAATACTGCGCGAATAACTTGGCACCTCCAAGTTATGACTTTGTGTCCCTCGTGGCACCACCCTGTTGTACCTACCATTTTATCCCTTTAGACCGAGATTATGATTGTTAGCATTCTACCTCTTTGGAAACCCGGGCTTTGAGGAAATAACTTGTTTTGGATTTTACCCTACTACAAATGCTTCAAAACTGCTTTGTAAAAGCCTTGGGAAGATCCCTCGTTCCAAGAGGATGTTTTAACAAAAGAATTAGTGTTGATGAGAAATGAGAAAGTGAAGGGCTGTTCTATGCCTTTACCTGAACAATTTTTATCCGTGCAACCACATTACCCCAGGTGCTGGGGCTTAGCTCGTAGTTTGTCTGCATTAGCCGAGGCAACTTGTACAATGCTTACAGTGAGAGATCCCTTGAATTTCGGGCAGGCGCTAACAGATCTCGGATCTGGAGCCTGTAGCTTGCTTCGGCAAGAGTGAGCCTGTCTTGGCAAGAGTGCCGGTGCAACAATTGGGTCTCCCGCGGACGGTATGACTTAGGCGGTATGGAAGGAAATGGAGTCACCAAGTTAAGGTATACGCCAAGTTGTGGCTGGGGTATACGCATGTACGGAAGGCAGGACTATGGCTGGGAGCGACATACTCGTTGTCGGGGAGAACAAACCCAAAAGGAAAAGCAACCTTTGCTAGGGTCGACAAGTGGAAGTTTAGGTTTGATTATCCGGTCCCTCATCTACCGTGGTTAGTGTGCCGTCGTTTTATCCCGGTAGATGTATTGATTCTTGTGGGGAAAGTGCGCGAACTCTGCAGAGTATAATTGATTCGAATAGCCGTGTCCACGGTCAAGGACGGTTGGAAAGGTGATGGTAGGAGTACCCAAACGGTGTTTGTTTGGAAACAATGGATGAAAGTATGGAGGTTCCAGGAGAACATGAGTTCGAAAGTTATGCTTTGACCCGAGGTGGTCAAAGAGGTTCACAAAAGGGTTTCTACTCCAAAACTGTTTTAAAAAAGGTTTCTTTTCAACAAAGATATGGGGATATCTTGATTTATTAAACAGAGGCATGTTACAAAACTATTTTTCAATGAAGATATGGAGATGCCATAACTACAAGAGGTAGTCTAGGCTTTTCGACATCAGAAGATTAAGGTGACGTCCAGCGAACTATGCTGTCTTTCCAGTCAGTCGCCTGTAGGTTGAGGCACGATTGGGCTCTGTGCATGATGATGTTCCGCTGCTAAAGATGGTGTAGCCATAATGGCCTTTATGTATGTCTTGTAATTTCGTTATGTTTCGGATGCTGTACTGATACTTGTCGGTTATGTTCCATGGCTCCCTGATCATGGGAACATGGATATATACATAATAGGTATTTCTCGGATGGTTAATCCGGGGACCCCACAAACTTGGTATCAGAGCCATCCTGACTATAGGAGACCTTAGTTAGTATGGACGTTAGACAGGAAACGACAGACCTATTTTCTAAAAGACAAGGGAGAAAAGATGACTATTTACAAAAGTGCTTATGTCTTTTCCCCTCCGTTTTGAAAACTACTTGCATTAATATGATTTTCTAAATCTTAAAATGCTGCACACTTGTAACTAACCCAACCCCATCTCGAAAATTTGATGTAGATGGCCTCTTTCCGCTCGGAGCGCATCATCATTTGAGAGAGTTTCTGGCCTTTTGAAGAGCAGCTTCACGACCTGTTGAAGAGAGTCAATAGACCCACGCTAACGACTGAAGGAACCGAACTTCCTCGTAGTAACACCAATGTGATGCAATGGGTCATCAAGGCGGTGATTCCCTCCCCCGATGAGGACACCACGCCAACCATCTTCACCTTCCTTGATAGCAACTGGGTAGACGGTGTGGTTCGAGCCATACATGAGATCATGGCGCGCCTCTGCAAGATCCATGAAGACAAGTTGAAGGATACCCCTTACCGCCTGTTTGGAAAGCACGACCATGATGGACTTCCTACCGAGTCTTTCCTCACCTACTGCTTCGGGAATACGTTAGAGAACATGGAATACCTACTCCAACGTTCCCAGGAAGATCTTGATAAGGCCAGGCGCAAGAATCTGCCTCTAAAGATGGATATCAACCTACTCCATAAGCGCGAAAGAAGTCTTCGAGCCACCAATGCTCGCTTGGAGAAGAAGCTGACCATTGAAGTACCCCCAACCCCTGAAGACGAGAATCCTGGGACTGACGACGAACTCCCCTTCCTAATTGAGTACCACCCCATAGTACAGTCACCTGCTTCGGCCGAGCCAACATCCAACCCTACAACTTGGGAAGGCACCACTCTCACCTTCACTGAAGACGAGCTGAATATTCCACATACCCTAGAGGATCTGCTGTAGCTGAAATCCCCTAGAAGCCAGCCACGACACCACAGATGCACCCTCCGAGTAAACACCCGCATTGTGGTACTCGCCCATCTAGCGTAGAGTCATGTATCGTCCCTGAACGCGTTTTGTAATGCTTAAGTACTATTGACACCTTCGGGTGCAGACTGGTTGGTTGTGTAATAACTTCCTTGGATTGCTATGCTTTCTTGATGTTTTCCCTCTTGCGTGTTTTACCCAAGACGTTGCATCAGACCCAACCCGAAACATTTACCACCAATGGGAGGTTTCTCCCCAGAAAGCCATGATACTTCAGTTCCCCGAAGACAAGGATGCATGAAAACAACGAGTTCACTCCGCCCTCAAGCAGAAGCAACGCCAGAGATTCAAGTGAGGACCTCTTCACCAGCGCTAACTGCATCCACCCTGTCTAAAACCTAGCAAGAAGAGTCGCAAACTTCTAACTCACCTTGAGCTAAACCCCCTTAAAGGCTTCGTTAAGAAACCACCCCCGCCAAGGTTTATAGAATAGGGTGTCCCTCGACGACCTCAACTCAAGACTCTAGGAAGATGTAGCCTTCCGCTAACCTCAGGTCAACACTCCCAGCCAGAAGATCTGCACTACTCCTAAAACGCCCTAAGGAAGCTCGAAGGTGGAAAGACGACGTATTTCCACTTAGTCCCCAGAAGACTGTTTGCCTGAGGATATTTTCATAAGACCTCCAGAATGGACGCCTTCTGACAATCTAGACTCCAGGAGAATTATGGACGTCAGCAGTCAAAACATCCATCTGCGACTCCAAGAAGGAAGGACTATGTCAACTCTCCAAATCTACCCCAGTCTAATCCTAAGGGGGAAAGACTGCGTCTTTCTTGCATAATAGAATAACCCTCAGCCAGAAGCAATCCAATAGTGGGACCCAAAGATGGAAACTAGGATACGATAATCCCTTAGGACAGACGCCGTAAATCCTTACAGCGGGAAGATCACTCCTCACAATCCTGGTGGAAGCCTGCTCAACCTTCGTGCTTTCAAGACTATTGGAGTTCAACCTCTCTGTCGAAGTGACCCTGTTGAAAGACAAAGCCGACGAGTTAGTTCGCGGGAAACCCCTAGCACTCTCTCCAACACAAATCCCCTAACCGTACTCTCCCTAATCTCGGGACGAGATTCTTTTAAGGGGGAAAGGTCAGTAATATCTAAATTTCAGCAACCCTGATTTGTGGTCCAGAATGAAAAAATCAGGGGGAACAAAAACTTTTTCTTGTTCTTTGGTGCAGTGTTTGCTTGTGTTTGTTTGTGCATGTGCATGTGAGTGTATGCCATATGCTACTCCTCACCTCACCCTCAGTTGACAAAAGCTATTTACCAAAACTATCCTGGCTCATTTTACATATTCTTAAATGTTCTGGCATTTCAAAACATGAGACAAAGATGCTTATGTAACCAAAACTATTTTAGTAACTTCTATTGACAAAACTATGGAGAGATATAACCTCCTAATGTTTTCAAGACAGAACCTTCCACTATCTTATCTCTAGTTTTCCCAAAACCTCTTCTCAAAGCATTTGAATTCTATTCTTGGTAGAGATACCTAGGACTCTCATCTTATTCAAACCCCAACCTCTTCAAAATGCCCCAACCCTACCTTAAGCTAGGCTTGATGGTAACCCTAGTAGTGGAGTTATTTAGTTTATAAGATGAGTTGCCTTGATCTGCTGTTTGACTTGTTTGCCTAGGAAATAGTATGATCCATTCTAGGAGCTCATCACTAGGACCAATAGGTTTACAAATCCCCACAACCCAAGCAAGGAAACAAAGCAAGACCAATCACTAGACACCAGATGATCATCTAAAACCTTTAACCAGATCAATTCTGTAGTGATCCATTCCAGAAGTCTCCAAGTCAATGAAGACCAATATCAAACATGGATCCCTCCTACTAAATCTACACCCCAAAATCATCCACTAGATGATGCTTTGGTACCCTGCAACCCCTCCAAAAACATCCCCTCTCATACTCTAGTCAAGATCCTCAAAACTGCCTAATTTGACAAAGTCTAGAAACTGTTTCAACATCACCTTTTTGGATGTCTCCCTTTCTCAACCCTTGTGCATTTTTGAAAATGCATCTAAACCGTCTTGTTAACCATCCTAAGGACTACCAAGGCCCACTATTGCCCTTGGTTAGATCACCCTCAAACCCACTTGTTCTTGATGGTTTTACAGGCAAGAAAATAACTTTTCCTGCAAATCTAGTCATCATGCCTACTTTGACAGAAGCTCACACCATCATTCAACCTTCTATGGAACAACTCTTTGCATTGTTGTGTTCTACTCATTTAGATATATCAACATATACTTCACTTGTACCAAGTGGATCTCCGTGCTTCTTACACCCACAAGGTTTTGAAGGCTAGTTGATAATCTGCTTTGGCAGGCTTATTTTATTCAAAGTTTGAAATCAATTCTCGGTGAACTCAAGCAAGATCAAGCTCAAACCTCTATACCATGTTGATGTACATCACTTGGTCTGACCATCCATCTACCCCCTGCCCCAAGGGGAGTTCTGAGCTCCAAGATCCAGCAAAGTTTTGGTGGCATGAAAATAATCTTACCCAAGATCCTTGAATCTCTAGTTTTCACCAAAATCAACTTGGATTCTCCAATCCCATGGTTGCAAATGCTTTCTACACATTGTCTACATAATATACCTTGATCACCAAGATTTATCAATAATTATCCATAATTTTTATGGCTCCAAATCTATTTAATTCCTTCATTAGACAAAATCTCAAAACCCCTTTCCAAATGTAAAGTTTGGTTTTTGTCAAAACACTTCCCCCAATTTTTGGATCTTGTGAGTTCCATTTATCATATACTATCTTCCCATATCAAAAATAAATATTTTTGAGATTATTTATTATTTCTTTTTGCCCTTTTTCTTAATGGCAGAAATGGAATAATAATTGTCTTAAATACTTTTAAGCCACAATAAATCTTGGGAAAATTCTCCTAAGTGTGCATCCACATTTGGGACCCTCTTACCCCAAAAACCAACATTGCCCAATGTAATCATATCAAATGATCGTCTAGAAACTATTTCTGCCCTTTTTGAACAAATAGATTTAAGAGGAATAAAACCCCTTATAAAAATCCCAAATAAATCCTAGGAGTGTACCTTGACCATGCCCATCCACCAGTACTATCTCCTTCATATCTTCCAACGCAAATCTCTGAACTCCTTCACAAGCTATCTTGTGATCAAATTTTGCAAAACCAACAAAACTTGAGCTAAACAAAGACCAAGCTGTCCTGAAAGCTTGTCAAGCATTCCTCTCAAGTAACCACTACTCCCCTGGTCGTGAGCACTGTATCTCCACACCAGCACTTGCCCATTTTACCCTTGGACTAGTAGAGAGAGAGACAACCACATCTTACAAGATTTGCCACATTTAATGGCCACAACTGCCCTACCCCTATCTGCCTGATGAAATATCCTTCTTACCCCTCCCCACCGCCCTCTAGGCCAATCCCTGGCCAGCTCTATCCCTCCCCCATGTCCAAAGTGGACATTTCTACCATCTAGCTCTCCTCCTCGGTTTATAAGCCAGCAGGCCACCCCAGCACTCCCCTGCCCCACATTTGGTCCCTATCCCCTTCCACTTACCTCCCCTAGTACCCCCTCTTCCTCCCCTGCTCTATGATGCCCGGAAGAAGAAGAAGGAGGAGCTGTCGGCCTCCTCAAGAAATTGAGCTAGGAGCTCTCATCTCAGCTACTCTCCTCCTGCATGTCACCTCACTGTGACCATCTCCTCCTCCTCCATCTAACTGTGCCCTTCTTCTTGCCCAGGACCGTCTCCTCCGTCGTCGTCGCTGAGCTCTGACGAGGCACCCTTCGGCCACCGTTGAGCGAGTTGTTCCCTAGAGACCACCACCACCGTGCCGCCCCTCGATCTGCTCACCGTCAAGCCTCGGTTCATCTCCGCCACTCATCATCGCCTCCCGAGCCCCTGGTAAGAATCCTCGGCGAGCTCCGCCGCCCGCTAGGGTTTCCTCCTCTGCTGGCCTGTCCCGAAGTCGAAGACGACCTGGCACCGTCGGATTCCACTTGAATAGATGACCCGGATCTGCGGATACCCCCTTCGCCGCCCCCTGTCGCTGACCAGCGGGCCCCGTTTCCCAGAGATTCAAACCCCCCTCCCACGCTCGGCGCCGCCCGGGTGGACCGAATTCCACTCTGCGGCCCAGTCTCCCTAGAAACTCCGGCCTAGTACCCCTTTCATTTAAACATTTATTCCAGAGCTGAAAACTACCTGTTTGGTTTAAATTCAAAAAAAAATGTAAAAAGATGATTCTGACCAGATCCAAAATCTTGGTGGTACATACCTATTTTGTCTAACATAAAACACCTCTTGTTATCCTAGACTATGTCTAGTTTAACTATGATAAATCAAATTCTAAAAAGTACCTTGTCACTTAAATATTTTCCTCAGAGAGTTTTACATATCCAATTAGGGAGAACCAAAGCTCTGCTGGAAAGTATTTGGTATACCTGTCAGCTATCATAAGTCTTATGCCAAGGTGAACAGTAGTGTGCCCTTAGCATAAATAATAAAAACAGCCAATATCTACCTTGGGTAAATTCTCTAGGTCAAAACAAATGAGGTATCGATATAATAAATCAAAACAGCCAATATCAGATTTTATTGAGCTCTGGCTGAATTTTAATAAATTAAACTATTATGTGTACCCCCTTTTTCACTAAATAAATCACTCCAGGAGTTTGAAAACTCCAAAATGAGTGAATCCAAATCCTAGAGAAATGTATTCTAAATTCCTACCACATTCTTTTGGAATCAACTCAGGAGCCTCTGTAGAATTAATTTGGTAAAAAGACAAAACAGCTCAAGAACTGTCTTTGGGATTTTCCTGAGGGAAATCTGGTAATTATTTTGACTTGATTCTCACTCTCAGTGAACAAGTACATCAAACACTACCTAACCACCTAACGAAATAATTTTTGTACCCCCAGATAAATTCTTGTGAATTATTTCCTCAAACTAGAGTTTATTCCACTATAAAAAGCATAACAAAATCTAAGTAAATGAAAATCTAGTGAAACCACTTGTGTTGGTCTTGTATTGTCAAGACCTATCTGAGGATATCGAGGATGCACATTGATATCCTACAGACCTCAAGTCTCCACCACAAGTCCTTGGTATGCAACCCAGACAACTAGCTCCCAAGGGAAAAACACCTCATGGCAATCTAGTAATTCCACTGCTAGTAACGAACTTCTCCAGAACCCCTAAGTTAAGTAGGATTTCTTATGTTTGTTTGCTGTATGGTTTGATGTCTGTATTCCTTGTATTGATTGTGGTATAGTCTGCTTGCATGTATCCACGATGACGGCGATAGTGTGATTGTTTGATGACGAGAAGGAAGGGACTTCTTATTATTAATTGTTGGGTATTCTTGGTTATCTAAAGAAGTCCAGGGACTCATTGCTGACCACAGGCAAGCCCCAATTCCTGAATTCTAATACTTGTCCTACTTCCTTTATTACCTGTTTTGTATCCTCTTTATAAATTGCATTATCTATCTGCATGTCTTGATTTAAAAATACTGCACGAATAACTTGGCACCTCCAAGTTATGACTTTGTGTCCCTCGTGGCACCACCCTGTTGTACCTACCATTTTATCCCTTTAAACCGAGAGTATGATGGTTAGCATCCTACCTCTTTGGAAACCTAGGCTTTGAGAAAATAACTTGTTTTGGGGATGTTCTACGCCTTTACCGAAACAATTTTTATCCGTGCAACCACATTACCCCAGGTGCTGGGGCTTAGCTCGTAGTTTGTCTACATTAGCCGAGGCAGCTTGTACAATGCTTACAGGGAGAGATCCCTTGAATTTTGGGTAGGCGCTAACAGATCTCGGATCTGGAGCCTATAGCTTACTTCGGCAAGAGTGAGGTTGTCTTGGCAGGAGTGCCGGTGCAACAATTGGGTCTCGCGCGGACGGTATGACTTAGGCGGTACGGAAGGAAGTGGAGTCACCAAGTTAAGGTATACGCCAAGTTGCGGCTTGGGTATAGCGTGTACGGAAGGCAGAACTATGGCTAGGAGCCACATACTCGTTGCCGGGGAGAACAAACCCAAAAGGAAAAGCAACCTTTGCTAGGGTCGACAAGCAAAAGGTCCGGACCCCCATCTACCGTGGGTAGTGGGCCGTGGTTTTATCCCGAGATGTATTGATTCTTGTGGGGAAAGTGCACGAAGTCTGCAGAGTATAATCTATTCGAATAGCCGTGTCCACGGTCAAGGACGGTTGGAAAGGTGATGGCTAGGAGTACCCAAACGGTGTTTGTTTGGAAAGAATGGATGAAAGTATGGGGGTTCCGGGGGAACCTAAGTTCGAAAGTTATGCTTTGACCTGAGGTGGTCAAAGAGATTCACAAAAGGTTTTCTACTCCAAAACTTTTTTCAAAAAGGTTTCTTTTCAACAAAGATATGGGGATATCTTGATTTATAAAACAGAGGCATGTTACAAATATCTTTTTCAACAAAGATATGGAGATGCCATAACTACAAGAGGTAGTCTAGGCTTTTCGAAAACAACCCTAGATAGAGTTATCTCGCTACAGCCAGAATTTGCATTTCCTCATTTTACTTATCTTGGTGGTTTGCGAGTACATTCAAATGTACTCATGGCATTGTCCCTGGCTATTTTCTTGGCCAGGCTTTTAGAGGTTCGACATCGGAAGATTAAGGTGACGTCCAGCGAGCTGGGCCGTCTTCCCAGTCAGTCGCCTGTAGGTTGAGGCACGATTGGGCTCTACGCATGATGATGTTCCGCTGCTAAAGATGGTGTAGCCATAATGGCCTTTATGTAAGTCTTGTAATTTCGTTATGTTTCGGATGTTGTATTGATATTGTCAGTTATGTTCCACGGCTCACTGATCATGAGAACGTGGATATATACATAACAGGGATTTCTTAGATTGTTAATCCGGGGAGCCCACACATAGGATGGAGGAACAAGTTTCAGTGGGGTTTAGAAGTAAAGGCCATGCAGTTCTTGGGATTCAATTTAATGCAACCGTGACTCAATGATGCAAGAATAATCTTGAAGCATAGGTACTATATGTATGCAAGCATGGGGAATTGCTTGCCTGGCAGTTCAGTTGTGGAATAAGAAGGATCCAAGTAATACTCCTAAGGCTCCTAATATTCTCCATGCTTAGTATCTATCCGGATAAAAACCAAACACATAAGAGCCAAAGTAAATTCATTGCATAATTATATAAATCATATGCAACAAGAAAACAAGGTATTACATGATGGAATGATGCAAAATTGCATGGTATAACATAGCATGGCATGGCTGAGGTGTGGAAGAAGAAATAAAGCACTTTATTAATTTATTTAGGCATATTTTACTCCCATAAACAGTTCTGATTATTTAATATTCATATGATGCATGCTTCAATTCATATCATGGAATGCACAATCATAACAGGCTCATCACGCTGATCGATTTAGACATATTATTTGTCGAATTTGGATTTACGGAATTAAAGTTATGGATTTATTCAGAAAAGGCATTTAGATAATTTCAAAATTTAAAATTGCTCAAAAATTGTTTTGGATGGCATATTTGGATTTCTGGCATTTTTCTTATCAGAAAACATATATCATATGCAAAATTTGGATTTATAAATTAAGATCAATTATTAAATGCAAGTAATTCAAAAAAGGGTCAAATGTCATAGGTTTGACTAGTTAGGGTTGACTCTAGTAAAATTTGAATTTGTATTTGAAGTCATGTTTAAATTTGAATCACTTTTCACTTTGGAAATTTTGTCAAATTCAAATTATATAAAAATATGAATTTAATTAGATATATAGTATATTCTGGTTTTTATTTTGATTTCATAAATTAGCAGAAACTTTTGTTACCGAGGGTCGTTCTACCCATCGTCACGGACATGCGGGTCGGGGTAGTTGTGGGGCCACCTAGGCGCGTCACCCAGCGAGGCGATGACACGTGGTGGATCCGGGGGCCACGGGGCGAAACTCCAGGAACCTGGGTCTCTTTCTGTAAAACACCACGACCAGGTCTAGGTGGTTCAGCTGACAGGTGGGCTAGCTTGGCGGATTGCGGGTTGAGGCCGGAAAAATAGAGGGGGCTAACTACAAGCTACTGCGGCTATGTTGTCTGACAAACTGTCTATCAACGACAGTTTTACTAGAGATCGGACAGATTTCTAGTGTCGGTGGCTTCGCAACCGAAGGGAATTAGCCGATGATCCAAAAAAAAACGGTAGATCGCACCACTGGCTACAACTTTGGTATTGGAGCTTTATGCGGAGGAGGATTGAACCGTGCGGGAAATGTCGAGGAACAGGGGGTTTCTCGCTGCGTTGCTCCTGCTGAACTAACACAGGGAGGCAGAGATACGACAAGCTAGAGGAAGGAGGGGGTTGTCTGGGAGGTAGAGGGGCTATCCAGGCCCACGTTGGTGGCGGTGCTATAGCAAGAGGTGGAGGGGATCGTGGAAGAGGCAGAGGTTCTGGCGGCACGGCTGTCCTTGGGCTCGACGGTGGCGAGGCGATATCCGGCGAGCTGGGGACTTCTTCTCCATGTACAAGTCGTCGAGGGTGCTTCCCGCTATCTTCTCGAACTCCCGTGCTCCTCTTCTCCATCTCCCCAACGCCATATGGGCACTAGGCCGGCTAGGGTATTGGTGGTAACCGGAGCGGCCATGGCTTGGTCTTGGTGTTCTTGGGGAGGAAGGAAGGGTGGATGGGGCTTCGACCTGGGCTCTCCTATTAGCAGATAAGGAGGGGAGGGTGGTTGTGGCAGGTGGGGTTCTCCATCTTGCAAAAGGTAGTGAGAAGGAGGGGCTCGGTGTTAGGGTTTTCTGCTTCTCTATCTCTCTCTTCTTTAGCTTGGTGGCGAGATAGGGAAAGGAGGGGACCAGAGAGGGAGCATGCATGTGGGGGGGTTGCCTGGATCATCTTGCAAGACAAGAAACAAGATGATAGGTGAGCTAGAGAGGGAAAGTGGGGTAGAGAGAGGCACATGGCCACATGGTCATGGTGGCCTCGGGTGGCTTGGGAATTAGGGGATCACTAGGATTAGCTAGAGGGTGGGGGTGGTTAGAGGTGGTGGTGGTTTAGTTTGGCTCAACCAAACCGAGAGGACAAGGTAGGTTTAGGTAGCTAGCTTAGTTATCTAGGTAGATTAGGTTTCTTATATAAATTTGTTTTGATTACATTTGATTTGAGTTTTGATTTATTTAAACATGTTATAAGACTAGGTCCCTAAAAGAACAAGCTCAAATAAACCCATCGAGAGATCAAGTAGGAGGAAAAAGGAGGACTAACGAAAGTATTTGAGTATGAATCATCTTGTATGAATTTAAATCAAACAAGCTCTTCCTCAAATTCAAATGAAGTCAAATAAGGAAGGTAGATTATAGCTTGCATGGGCCATGCCTGGACCCTAATGACCATTGTTGCTAGTTGTGAAAACACCTGGATATTCATATGGACTTATATTGATGCATGCATTCACATTTGAATAAAGGTCAACCAACAATTTAGAAAATCTTGCTCTCTCATATGGTGTGGATTAAAACAAGGATAACTGGATATAAATAAGCCATTCTAGTGTCTGGTTCCACTAGATGAATATTTGGCCCCATTTATATGTAGATATGCTCACCTTTTTAAAACAAACCATATGAAAGATATAGAAGCATCCCCACATGTGGATCCACACCATTTATATTGTGATATATGTGAGCTATGCAAGACCCAAAATAAATACAAATGCCCACATATAGTTTGGATGGTGGAATTGTAAGGTGGTGACAAAGAAAGGTGGTGGAGTTAAGAAAACATATGCCCCCAACTCAACTTGGGCATCAAGCATTTATCAAGAACCAAATACAAGGTATCAAGAGGCAACTACAATTATATAATGCATATGGGATAAGAACCAAAAATAGGGGTTTTATATGCTGTCAAATGCAAGGTGGCATGGTGACATGAGAATGATATAATGATGATGCAATAATAACATATAGGAAGTAGCATTTTATTACTAAACCATGTAGCATTAGAGATGTTATATAGATGGGATGCTACATAGGTCCATGATGGAGGGGTCGTAGGGAAATGTATTCCCTATAGACTCCTCGAGGAGTAAACCATAGGTATCACATGAACTTAGGCTGCTAGAGGGTGAGTGCCCTCGTGAGACGCCCCGTAGGTCCCTGGTGGAGGGGCCGTATGGGAATGTATTCCCCGTAGGATCCTCGAGGAGAAATATGAAGGTTCACCATGAACTTAGGCTGCTAGAGGGTGAGTGCCCTCGTGAGCTGCCCTGTAGGTGCCTGGTGGAGGAGTCGTAGGGCAATGTGTTCCCTATAGGCTCCCCCAGGCGAAAACCGTTTCTTCAACATGAACTTATCCTTCTAGAGGGTGACTGCCCTCATGAGCCGCCCCATAGGTCCTAGGGGGAGGAGCCATAGGGCAATCTATTCCATGTAGTCTCCTCTAGGAGGACGATGTAGGTTCAACATGAAATTAGGCTGCTAGAGGGTGAGTTCCCTCGTGAGCTGCCCCGTAGGTGCCTGGTGGAGGGGTTGTAGGGCAACGTATTCCATGTAGGCTCCTCGAGGAGGAAACCGCAGGTTCAACATGAACTTAGGCTGCTAGAGGGTGAGTGCCCTCGTGAGCCACCCCATAGGCCCTGGTGCAGGGGCCATAGTGCAATGTATTCCCTGTTGGCTTCTCGAGGAGGAAACCGTAGGTTCAACATGTATTTAGGCTTCTAGAGTGTGAGTGCCCTCGTGGTCCACCCTGTAGGTCCATAGTGGAGGAGACCGTAGAGTAATTTCTTCCCTATAGGCTCCTCGACTAGGACATCATAGGTTCAACATGAACTTAGCCTACTAGAGTGTGAGTACCCTCATGAGTTTCCCCGTGGGTCCCTAGTGAAGGAGTCATAGGGCAATGTATTCCCTATATGATCCACAAGGAAGAAACCGTAGGTTCAATATGAACTTAGGCTGCTAGAGGGTGACTGCCCTTGTGAGAAACCCTGTAGGTCCCCAGGGGAGGGTCCATAGGGTAATCTATTTCCTGTAGGCGCCTTGAGGAGGAAACCATAGGGTCAACATGAATTTATGTTGCTAGAGGGTGAGTGCCCTCGTGAGCCACCCCTTAGGTCCCTAGTGGAGGGGCAGTAGGGCAATGTATTCGATGTAGACCCCTGGAGGAGGAAACCATAGTTTCAACATGAACTTAGGCTGCTAGAGGGGTGAGTTCCCTCGTGAGCCACCCCATAGGTCCCTAGTGGAGCGGCCGTAGGGAAATGTATTCCTTGTAGGCTCCTCGATAAGGAAACTGTAGGTTCAACAGGTACTTACGATGCTAAAGCATGAGTGCCCTTGTGATGATCCTCGTAGGTCCCTTGTGGAGGAGACCGTAGAGCAATGTTTTCCCTGTACGCACCTCGACTAGGATACCATAGGTTCAACATGAACTTAGGCTTCTAGAGGGTTAGTGCCCTCGTTAGCCGCCCCGTAGGTCCCTTGTGGAGGGGCCGTAGGTGTTGGGGATATCCTAAATGGATATCACCACTGGATGTCTCTAATCCGTCTAACCCGGGAGGCCCACAATTGGTTGAATGGCACATGGCCTACTAGGCGGCCCAGTTAGACGGATCCAGAAGGGAGGCCCATTGCATGATAAAAGAAGGCTATGTCACAGTTACCGACCTACGTGGAGCCTTGGAGTACAAGACACGAAGACTAGTTAGTATTAGTGTAGGACTTTGTAACCTGTCCAGCAAGTTCTTTTCCCTGTAACCCTAGGTTCTGGGGCCTTTATAAGCCGGACCTATGGGAGACTTTAGGACACATCGTACAGCAATACACAACACCTCGCACAGCGAACCAATCCCTGTAACTCGATGTTTTGCGATTATAGTGATTTATAGCTGGAGTAGAGTTCTACCACCGCTGCGGGACTTGAACCTGGGTAAGGTGTGTTACCTTGTACTCGTCAACTCACCGCCTTCCCCCACCTCTCTAAACATGCTCTATGGGGACCCACTCCATGGCGTACTCGTCGAAAATACCACAACAGTTGGCGCCCACCGTGGGACAAGAGGCACTTCGAGTTCTACAGCGGGCGAGATGCAATCTCTTTGCGGGAATCATCGACACCGTAGCCATTGGGCATTTTCTCTTCTCGGGCAATGTTTCGATTGTCCCTCGGAGCGAGTTCTGGATCCCGATGAAGACTAACCCCACCCATTGCTCCATTGTCCTAGTCAGGGACATCCACATCTTCATCGGCAAAACCGACTTGGGTCCTAGCTCCCAGGAAGTCGGAAACTCGTCAAGACCCGCACGAACCGCCTCCGGGCAGAACACATTCGCGGAAGGATCTGGCCTGGATCTCTCTTCCAAGTTTGTCTTTTTAGATCGGAAAAAATCAAGGTCCACCCAAACCACCCCTCTTATGATATAATAGTGGAAGGACCCCGCATATCCACTTGGCTTCCCCGAGCATTCGAGAAGCGGAGGTCACACTTTGTCGGCGTAGTAATCATCTTCGATCTAGCTAGATGTGTTCAGAGGGACGAAGAATCCCCTCGTGAATACCTCAGTAGATGGTTAAGGGTGAGGGAAACCCTAGATGGTAACTGCACTGGCGAACTTGTATACCACTTCGTGGAAGGGCACATGCCCGGAACACTCCTCTGGTATATGCTTAGGAGGCAATAGGCTGCCGGCTTGCTTAACCTCAATGAGATGATTACAACTGTTAATAGTTTCACTAACCCAAACGAGGAAGCTGAGTCTGATATCGCCACTTCAACTGGAGGAGGCAACAACAACAATGGCCCAGGACCGTCCTCCTCCACCTCCGCCATCAAAAATACCGAGGCCAACTCTGACTCAGTGCTTAACGCACTTTACGCCAACATCAACATGGATGGCGGCGGCTCTGACGCCAACTATGAGGAGTATGATTCTTTTATGAAGGAAATCGAAAAGGAGATCGGGAGGGAGGAGCGCGCCGAGAAGGTTGTCACTTCCTGCCAGGTACTAGTGGACATCGGGAATGTGATAGAAGAAGACCAGCAGAACCAGGTGGTCGGAAAAGCTTCCCCAGCAGTGGCGAAAGCAATAGCTGCGATAGCAAAAGCTATAAAAGTTGTAGATCCTCCGGATCTGGCTAAGGCTATGCCACCTCCGGCTATTACCCCGCGGTAGCTGCAAGAACTCACTATCGGGCCCAGTGCTATGAACACAACAAACCTACCGCTACCGCCGTCCACATCGGGAGCTGGCAACCCCTTGGTTACTCCAGCAGACAAGGTGATGTACGACACACTCCTCGTCGAGCCAATAACCTTCACCCATCTCCAGAGTGTCATGGAGATTGACGAAAAGTGCATAGAGATCGTCACGGAGGCGTATTGTTGCGCAGGGCGCCCAGCTGGACAGGGATTTGGCCAAGGCACAATAATCGATCAAGCCCGGAAGCGCAATGGAGGCTAAATACAAGTAGTTGCTTCTAAAGAACAAGGCAAAGAAGGACCTAGCTCATGATGTTGGAGATCCATGCGTCTGACGAGATTGGGGTGGGCTCCGTCCAATCCGACAAAAGCTACCCCTACATTGATTCAGTTGGGAAGCAAGGCATGCCAAACCCTACCCTCAATGTGGTCGTCATGAAGACACTACTCGAACAGGACAGGTCACCTGCGGTAGTTGATCAGGTCTATGACCTTGTCACCAAGGCTTGCTTGCAGAAGGAGAAGGCAACCTCGTAGAAGCTGGAATCCAATCTGAAGCTTTGCCAGTAAAGCATGAATAACCGCCAAAGACCAATATCTCCTCATGATGAAAGATCCCACACGGGATCCATAGAACGAAGGGGGAGGGATACATGCAACATGACCAACGCCATCCAAGTATCCTTCGGTAAAAGATATAAGGCTTACCCTCATCGCTCGCCTCCACCCCCATGGTCCTGGCATCACAAGGAACCATATCCATGCCACCGTACAAGCATGCCACGTCCCAGGCGGGCTTGTTGCTTTGCGGCTCGAAAGTTCCTGGGCATGTGCATCGCAGTACCCAAGTTGCCTATAATTGCCGCGTTTCATAAAGTTGGGTTGCCAACTTCTGAGAGGGGCCATTTCGAGGCAAACTCATGTCAACCCTACCAAATTAAATTCAAACAATCCGATAAACTGCCCCGTGAAGTAGACGGTCGGGACCCACATGTCGGTCATCTGTCCGTGATGCGAGCGCCAATGTGGCAACTTCTGATGCAAATCGAGGAACTAAGTGGCTTGGATGCGTTGAAAATTTTCACAAATCCATTCCCTCCTTTCCCCTAGCACCGGCAGTGTCGAAATCCACCCTCCAGGCAGAATGATCCCTTCGGACATTTGACTTTCAGCGCCAAGTTGCTGCACCCATTCACTGATCCCGAGCTCCAATGGCGCATGTCGTAGACGCCGTTGCGAGGCTCTAGCCTGCCTCCACCGCCGATGAGCTGAGCAGCTCGGAGGATGGCAGATCCTACTACCAAGGAAGAAGAAGTTCTGGCTACATGCGGGTGAGCTACCCTTCTTTTTGCTATTCGCACTAACTATAACTGCTAGCTGTCTATTGAACATAAAATTGTTTGTTAGCCCAACGCTAACAAACATATTTTGTCCACAGTTTCCTGTCAAGTGGGATCTCCACGGACCACCCTTACCTGGTTATGTTAGCCCTCTTCAGGTACGACTCTAAATCAGCAAGGGTGAACGAAAAGTGGTATGGACACCATTGTATCATGATGGAAGAAGCGCATGCGTAGATGTGCACTATCCCTGGTATGTTTGCTGCTCTGCGTAATCATGATGAAATATGGCCGAAGCAGACTGCAAAGTTCAGCTTCATGGATGAACGAGGCATCATGGTTCCTCTAACGTGTGACAGTCAGCTAATTGGGTTTATGAAAAGGTATGCTTCAGCTTGCATGTTTGAGCTAAATGGTGATGTACTGGATGTGGAAGCCGCTGCAACTAGGAGTCACCCTTCTATTCTTGGACAGGGTGGTCGCTCGAACCCAATTAGCTCCTGGTAAGAAAAAGTGTCTTGGGTTCACATGTTTGTGCTGAATTGTAATTTTTGTTTTATTTACTCTGTAGATATTAGGAAGTTATGCAACAGTCCTATTTCTTTGACAGAAAGTGCCACAGGGTTAGAAACATGACTGGGGGTCAGCCATTTTGCGGCTGGAAGAAAATAAAAGTGAGTGGAAAGATGATGCTGGACAGAATTCTGGTGCTGATTGTCTCGATGATGCAGAGTAGGTGAAGTTAAGAAAATTGGCACCAGGGAAGAGGAAGAAGGCAGGAAATGACGAAGCCAGTGGACGTGAAGGCTGGGCACCCAGGTGGGGGAAGAAGGCTGCTAGCAATGAAGATGCATAATAATCTTTTGAACTTGATCCTAATATGTAATTCAGTTAAATTCTGGAGCTCTGTGCATGGAACTTGTCGGGCGAAACAATCTACCCATGTTCTCGAAGTAAAATGTATGGCGACATAGGGTTTGGAAACGCCTGAGTCAGTAGTTGAATCCGAAATCGTGATTGTGCCACTACTATCTGAAAACACGTAGCACCGGTTGCACGATTGCTGAGGGGCAGGAGGTCTCCAAATTTGATGGAATGTAAGTGGCACAGAAATAAATTATTTAAGTTGCTACACTCCACAAAACAACAACTTATTTTAGCTACTGCACACCAACATGGCAACATAAACAACAATGGCAACCGATAATACCCAGATGATGAGGAAATCGGTACCACTTTCAGGCCTAATCTTGAGACCGTATATCTCACTCCCTCCCTGCTCTTGCATCCCCTGCATCTAGCGAAGCTCCCGGATCTCTAGTAATGGGTGCACATGCTTCCACTTTCTAAATTGTGGTTGTGCCATTTGCATGCGGCACAATCCACGTAGATTACGTTTAAACAAACCACCAATGTCAGAATACCACCATGATCAGACAAAAGGAAGTAATGCAGGGTTAAGACAGATTAACGGGCGACCAATTTTTTTCTCCCAGGACTCCGAGACCACTAATTCAGACCGCTAGGTCAACAAGTACTACTATTACAACTTAGAAATTATAGATCTCAAGGTAAATAGAACTAGTTATCACACATCTCCTTGATCTTCCTAATCTTAGCCTGATGCGCATCTTCCTATGAGAGCAAGGATCGAATCGTCTGCTCCTTCCTTTTAGCATCTTCCTTGCACAGCTTCAATTGTTTCTCTTCATTTATCCTCATACACTTGTCAATACTCGTAGTTGTGAACTGCAGGACTTTGGCCTGGTGAAGTTCATTCCTTGCTTGAGACAGTTATTGCTCTTCTTTAGCCTTTAGGGCTAACTCCACGACCCTCTCCTTCTCGACTTTGCTAACCTTGTCTTGCACCCTCCTGAGATCTCAGCTAAGCTTGGTTCTGTCAACTTGGTCAAATAGCTTCATCTTAGCACTATCAAGAAGTGAGTTGACTATGGATTCTTTCAACTCAATAGTCATATCCCATAGTTTTTGTCATGGTGGTGTCACGGAAGATGCCATGGATAGGCTAAAGGTGGGGACTAATACACGCTAGGGGAATCCAAGGAGGGATAGTGGAGTGATTCTCCACACAGAAGTTTGTATTGATTTCCTTCCAAGATTACAAGTGCTCCTTGAGCTGTATTGGCGAGAGGAGGAAGGAGGAGCTCTCTTACCCTTACCCATAGATCACACCGGAAACCCTAGCCAAAACAGAATAGTAGAAAGACCAACCCCCTCTACAGAAGCCCTAGCCCCCCTTTTATAGGGGAGGCTCGGTTTCTGCCTAGGGCATACGTGGAGGCATATTCCTAAGAATATGCCTCCTCCCAAAGTGGTAAGCCGACCGGGGTGCTTTTTCCCCCGCGTCACACATGCTTTAGCTACGTGAGCCTCTGCGGCGCCATCGTCAGCCGACACGGGCGTCGTCACCCTTGTCGGCCACGCCCCGGTGGTCCTGTCCTTGCTTGCTTCGCTCAGGCAGTGCGTACAGGGGCTCCTTTTGACCAGCGAGATTCCTTCCTTCTCCTAGAAGCTAGCTGTGACCCGGATCATGGTTGATCCGGCCACAATTGTTCCTGCATACAAGTAAAACCTGTACTTCCGACTTACTGCTTAAGTCGGATGAGACCTAGCTAGGCGAACGCCCCCAGGTCCAGGTTACCCCGTGATTCGGCCTGCCTTGAGATGACGCGGCCAGCATTCTTTGTGACCTTGCCGAACCTTGGCTAACTTGGCCTTTATACCCCAGCGCGACCCTACCCGGGGGTATGCCCCCAGCATTAGTCCCCGAGGCTGGTGCGGTCCTACCTTCCTTGGCCGCTAAGGCCATATCAGGTTCAATTCCATGCTCCAGTCGTTATTTCCGAGTTACCTCTTTACCTCGGATTTTATGGATTTACGTTCCCTTCGCACATTCCAAGTTTTCACTTTCTGGCCGGGTTACCATAGTTCCATCCGGGTCTTGTTTCCTTCTCTCGTACGCCAACCCATGTGAAGGGTAATCATTTTGTCTTGTTATTTTAAGGTCCTACACAGTAACCGCCGCAGTAATTGTCAGTTATCACTGTGCGCGGGTCACGTCATGCCTGCCTCCTCGTTTTACACATCACAGTGTCACGTCATAGGATCGTTTCCGCTCTGTGGCCTCTGTGTGGCTCCCCACTAATTGGTCCGGACGGGTGATACACGGCCACTATGTGTGGCCAGTCCACAGAACGCGATCCCACTCACCCCTGGTGGGGGTGGTTAAATAGCGGAGGGGTGCGTCCCTTAGGATTTTCCCCCTCCGCACCCCTCTGGCTGTTGCTATTCTTCTTCGTCTTCCTCGCGACAGCGCCGCCGCCAGCACTGCCAAATAGCAGCGTCGCCGCAGCGCTTCTCCGCCGCACCTCTGCGTCGCCGCCACTGCGAAGCAAATATCTCGCCACGGGTCCTCGTCAATCCAGGCCATTGTCCCCCGCCGCCTCTAGCGCCAGCGAGGGCCTCGAGGACTAGATGACGGAAGAAGAACTCATCGTTGCTGAACAAGAGATGGAGGAGGACGCCGCGGCGGCGGACCGCGGTGCGTGGGCCGGCTCCTGGGTCTGCCAGGACGACCTGGACTGGCTCTACCGGACCAGACGCATCCCCGCCGGGGTCACCGCTCGCGTCGCCTCCGCCGAACTAGCTCCCTCACCCAATCCAGGGGAGTTCGTCGTGTTCTTGTCTCAGTTTCAACGAGGCTTCGGGCTGCCGGTGAGCGATTTCTTCTGGGATTGGCTCAATACCTACCAGCTCCAGCCGCACCATCTTCCAGCCAATGCCATTACTTCCCTCTCTGCCTTTGCTTCTACGATTGAAGGCTACGTCGGACTGTGGCCCACGAAGGAGTTGTGGATCCGGTTTTTTCGGCCTTCGTCGCAATGTCATCCCCGATATCCACACCGATCCGGAGGATAAGCGGCTCACTCAGTTCGGAGCGGCCTCCATCTCTCCCCAGAGGTTTTCTATTTTCCCCCGGGTCACCGAGTTAGAGTCCTGCAAAGGGTGGGCCCGGACGTTCTTTTACGTCCAGAACACAGGCACTGAAGATTTAATCCGGCTGCTCCCCTATACTCCGGGTCCACCTAACCCGGATCTGTGGGACGCCGTTCCCAGGAAACCCATGGCCTTGGCCAACCAAGTGAACAAGAGGTTCGCGGAGCTGAAGGAGCTCGGCCTACGCAACGAAGATGCCATGATCACTTTTGTGCGTAACCGAATCTCCCCCCTCCAGAAGCGCACCCACAAGGTGTGCCACATGAGCTTCGGCCGCAATCCTAACCGGACCTCATCCTTTGAGCTGAGCAACACGGAGATTTATCATCGGGTTAAGGCTCTCTTCACCACTCACAAGGACTTCTCCTCTGAGTGGACTTGGGGGATTGAGCATTTCTGCCGTGACCGGCTTCCTACCATGGTAAGTTTCATGTTGTAAACTTACCCCGGACTAATTACATGTCAGTTATTGTTGCATTTTTGAATCTTTTGTTCGTTCTTTTCCTCAGCAATTCCTTCAGCAGACCCTCGAAGACGGCACCGATCCGACCCTTAAGTGGGCGCCAGACCGGGAGACTCCGGATGAGGAAGAGCCGGACCAGGAGATGTTCCTCCCCATGACCGACGCCACGAAACGACCCACGCGTAAATCCTCTTCTATTAGAGATTGGCCCGATGATGAAGATGACTCGGATATCGAGGTGATTGAACCTGTTGAGGCTGTTCCCCTTTCTTTTGCTTTTCCGCCATCAGCTCACCCCGGTGGTCATATCCACGAGGATCCCCCCCTCGCTACGAGCGAACCTGTTCCGGTGTCATCGAAGAAGAAGCGCGAGGCTTCCTCGAGTTCCTCCTCCGGGCCCTCCCAGCCCACTAAAAGGCGAAAGAAGTCCGGGGACAAGACTGCTTCCAAGCCAGCAGGCAAGGCCCCAGCAGGAAGGGCTCGGAAACCCAAGGAGTCCGAAACCTCGGATGCGTAAGTATTTCTTCCTTTTGCAACTTGGTCTTCCTTACTTCGTTGTAATTTTTCTTCTGACATTGTTTGATTTTGCAGGGCTCCGGTGGAGGTCCCTCAAAGTGGATCCAGCATCTCTTCACCTCTCCGGCCTAGCTCTTCTCCCCGTCGCGACGACGAGTCACGTCCGCTGAGCCCTATTCCAGAGGGCTCTGCGGCCGCTCCGGGTTCATCTCCACCTCTGCAAGAGGAGGGTCACCTTGGAGCGGGGGAGACCGGCCCAGCCGGAGCAACCAGCAGCCACTGAGGCTACCTCGGCTCCAGCACCGGTTCCAGTACCAGCAACCAGACCAGCAGCAACTCCAACTCCGGCATTAGCACCAACTCCGGCTGCGAAAACATCAGCGCCGGCACCAAGTCCAGCAACGAGAGTACCAGCGCCTAGTTCCTCTACATCTTCCGAGTCTTCTCAACCTCGGCAAGGAACTACCCTGGCAATTTCTAAGTGGAAAACCGCTGCTACGGCTTCCTCTTCCTAGCAAGCCAAGGGCAAGAAGGCTCCAGACGCTGCCAAGCCCCCTGCCGTCGAGTCTGGGCAGCGTACCCTCGTATCGATGCTTCCTAAGAAAACACCAGCGGCGAAGGACGCCCCTGCCGAGCCAACCGATGCCTAGCAGTTGGTTCTGCACACTAGCCCCGCCCTTGCCTTGGTGGAGAGGAAAGAAGCGCATGCAAAGGGCTTGGTGACGCCCCATATGCCTACCGGTGACCGGTACCCTCTGAGCCTGATGGAATTTGTTATGAATTGGAACATGGCAGAGATAGATTAGGATTCTGATCTCCCGGAAAAGGTCGGCCCTGCCGAGTTTTCCGCTCAGATGAACATAGCCGCAAAGGCAATTAACCTCGCTGGACGAATGATGGAGGTACGTTGCTTCTACTTTACAAGTTGTAGATAATAACCATTAGTCCCCGAGCCTCCGGGGGAGTAACTTGTTACTCGACCGGATGCTCTTTTAGAAAACTAACGTAGCTCCATGAGAACTTCGAATATGCACACACCTAGAGCCGGGTTAAGTTCCACTTGGCCTGGATTTTAGTACACTTCGAATATGGACACACCTAGAGCCGCGTTAAGTTCCACTTGGCCCAGATTTTAGTACACTTCGAATATGCACACACCTAGAGCCGGGTTAAGTTCCACTTGGCCCGGATTTTAGTACACTTTGAGTATGCACACACCTAGAGCCGGGTTAAGTTCCACTTGGCCCGGATTTTAGTACACTTCGAATATGCACACACCTAGAGCCGGGTTAAGTTCCACTTGGCCCGGATTTTAGTACACTTCGAATATGCACACACCTAGAGCCGGGTTAAGTTCCACTTGGCCCGGATTTTAGTACACTTCGAATATGCACACACCTAGAGCCGGGTTAAGTTCCACTTGGCCCGGATGTTAGTACACTTTGAATATGCATCAAGCTGACTTAAGTTTCTGTATCTCTTTTAGGTGACCACCAACCGCCGGAGTGCTGAATTCCAACGCTTGCTGGATACCCACAAGAATCTACGCACAAAACAGGCTACACACATCGCGCAATATGAGAAAAGGGGTAAATTTCTTCCTTATCCCTTCCTCATTTTTCTTCAACTTCCTTTGCCGAACTAATTTGATTGCTCGGTTTCCGCAGCTGGGGTGGAGGCTGAGAACAAGATAATGCGGAAGAACTTGGAGAAGATCAAGGGTACATCCTTTTTGTCTGTCTTCACTATTCTTTCTATCTCCTTTCCTCCTTGGCTCGGCAAACATTCATACCTCGGCTCTGCCGGGCCAACACACTATTTCAGCATTGCTTGAAGATAGTGTGCCCGTGCCTGATATGATGCTGCATTTTCTCGAACAAGCAGGGCAGCACCAAGCCGAGCTGAAGAAGAAAGGTGACGAGCTCACCCTTCTTCGAACCAAGGATGATGAGATTGCCAGGCTCAAGGCTGAGATGGCGAAGATGAAGGCGCAGCACCAAACCGAGCTAAAAAGGCTGGCCAGGACTACACCGAAGAGCGTGAGCGCCTCAACCTCCAAGTTGCTAAGGACCGGGATCTTCTTCAGGAGGCCGACGTCAAACTTGAGTCGGCTAACGCTAAGCTTGAGCAGCTTCGGAAGAGGCATGATGATTGTACCAAGGAATTGACCCGGATTCACAGCCACATCTCACGTAATTTCTTTTCCCTTATCCGCCTTATTTCTCCGGGTTACTTCATACGTCTTGTTTCTCAGCTTCATCCTTTGCCTTGTTTCTCAGGCCACTTTCCAGAGGGTACTGCTATTGCGAGTGCTGTTGTAGCCAATTTCCGCCGAGAGAGGGGTACTCCCGTCGCTCCTGACGGTGAGAGCATTCCCTTAGACATGGAGGACCTATTGGTCAGCATGTCCTCTCGCGTGGAAATCATTAAGAACTACGACAAAGATCTCCTTGACATTTCAGTCCGAGTCTTCAACACGTTCTGGCCCGCTGATGACGCTCCGGAGAGAGTTACACATCTCGCTGAAAAGCTTTCGGAAATCGAGACCCAGCTCGACCTCTGGAGAGAGTCCACTGGACGTGCTGCAGTTGATACTATCCTTCACCACATTCTTCCGTGGTACGAGAAGATTGATCTCAGCCTCCTTACACGCGTGCGCACAGGATCCAGATGGACCAATGACCCAGAGTGGGTGGCTCGACGCCAGGCTTGCGCCCACAGTCTCATCGAATATGCTCCGATTCATGACTGGACTGAGGGTCCGAGCTTCCTGAAAGTCGTTGGCGATGAAGAAGTCGAGAACATTGAAGATGATTCGGGTGAGGACGAAGAGGACGCTGCCTCGGATATCGAAGAGGGCGAAGATGATGCCGAGCTTCCTCCTGCTGCTCCTTAAGTAAAAACACTTGAAAACTTATGAGATCCCCTGTATGCTGGGTGGAATTGTATTCCAAACACATGTGATATTTTGCTACTAAGTGCTTATGCCGAATTAACTTGGGTGTAGTCCCCGAGTTTCTTTTCTTGTTCGTTCAATCTCTTGGCTCGGTTCGTGTCTACCTTGATTCGGTTTTATGACTTATGAATCCGAGGTTCAAAAATTGTCTTAACAATACTGGGAAACTTTTAGACTTAGCACTAAAATAAAACTGCATAATAATTTGAAAATAAATGCAGGGTTAGTTCGAAAAACAAACATCAGGTCAAATAAATTCTTCTCCTTAGTCGTTTTTCATATGCTACGCAATTCCAAACTTGTTCTCTTGCTTGCCATGAAGCCAATTCTTGTTGGACAGCAGCAAGTCAAATAGTTGGGTTTTTGGTGCTCGCACACTACTAATCCGAGTTAAGTAGAACAACTTATTCCAGCTGACACACAAAAAACAACAAGCATTATTAAGGCAGTCCCCGAGTTACTGCTCGAGGTGCCAACATTTCATTGATAAGCTCATTGCCGACATACATACCGACATATGAGAAGACTCGGATACATACACTTCTTTAGCTAAGTGTAGAAAGGACGAAGTAGAGCTATATTCCATGGTCGCTTAGATTCCTCTCCGGACCTGTCCGCCTTGTTATTCTCATGTGGCTTTGCATCTATAAGATAATAAGAATCATTGTGCAAAGCCTTGCTCACGATGAACGGCCCTTCCCATGGGGGGATAACTTATTCATGCCCGTAGTACGTTGTACCAACCGGAGCACCAGATCGCCTTCCCGAAAGACCCGGGGGCACACTTTCTGGCTATGATAGCGTCAGAGATTTTGCTGATATATGGAGGATCTAGACAGTGCCAGTTCTCTCGCTTCTTCCAGCAGATCAACATCATTTTGCCGGGCTTCTTGCACTTCGGCTTCTGTGTATTGGGTGACCCTAGGCGAATCATGCTCTATGTCGGCTGGTAATACAGCTTCTGCCCCATATACCAGAAAGAACGGCGTATAGCCTATTGATCGATTTGGAGTTGTTCTTAAACTCCACAGTACAGCTGGTAGTTCTTCTATCCAGCACCCCGCTGATCTTTGCAGTGGCTCAATGAGCCGGGGTTTTATCCCGGATAATACTAATCCGTTGGATCTTTCCACTTGCCCGTTCGATGCAGGGTGGGCTACCGAGGCTACGTCCAGCCGGATCCTCTTATCCCGGCAGAAACGAGCAAATGCTCCTTCCGCAAAATTTGTGCCATTGTCAGTTATGATACTGTGTGGATAACCATACCTCAAGATGATATCTTTGAGAAACGTTATTGTCGTAGCTCCATCACATTTTCTTATAGGTTTTACCTCAATCCACTTCGTAAACTTGTCCACCATTACCAGAATGTGAGTCATATTTCCCCTTGCTGGTTTGAACGGGCCAACCATATCCAAGCACCATACGGCAAATGGCCAAGTGATTGGTATGTTCTTGAGTTCTGACATTGGCATATGTGTCTTGGTAGCGTACCTCTCACAACCATTACATTTTCTCACCAGATCTTCTACTTGCTCTAAGGCGTTTGGCCAGTAGAATCCGTGCTGGAAAGCTTTTGCTACCAAGGCTCGGGATGAGGCATGATGCCCGCATTCCCCCTGATGTATATCTCGGAGGATGTCAAGCCCTTCTTTCGGGTCAACATATCTCTGGAGGACATTGGTCACACTCCTTTTGTATAGTTCGGAATTGATGATCGTGTAAGCCTTTGCCCTCCTCTGTGTTTGCCTGGACAGCACTTCCTCAGTGGGTAACATTCCGTCCTTCAGGAACTGAAATATAGGTAATGCCCAAGCTGGTATTGTTCGCACAGGGAATACATCCTCGTCTATCTCCATATGATCCACTGGCATAAATTCAACCAGATCACGCTGAGCAGTCCGCGGGTCTTGCGAAGCAGTCCTTGGGTTTAACAAAGTAGTCCCCGGGTTTGCCGAGGCAGTCCTCGGGTTCAGCGCACCACTTCCTGTGTCAATGTCCATGGTCACAGCTCCAGATTCTGTGTCCTCCGGGACATAGATTGACTCGGATTCTGGGGATGGCCTGATGGATGGTTTCCTGAGGTGCTCTAATGCTACACCCGGTAGAATTGCTTGTTGGGTTGACCCGACCTTCGACAGCATGTCGGCAGCCTCATTTTCCACTCGGGGTACATGGTGAAATTCGCATCCCTCAAAGTAACCAGATATCTTCTGCACATGAAATATGTACAGTGCCATGTTTGGATCAAGGGCGTCCCACACTCCCCACACTTGCTGCACCACCAAATCCGAGTCGCCAAAGCATATGATCCGACGTATCCCAATTTCTTTTGCTACCTTAAGCCCATGCACAAGTGCTTCATACTGAGCGACATTCTTTGATGCGGTGAAATGGATCTGCAGCACATATTTCAACTGGTCCTTCTTTGGCGATGTGAGTACAACTGCGGCACCTAGCCCGGTTTTGGTTTTTGATCCGTCAAAGTGCATTCGCCAATAGTTCGGATCTGGAAGTGGCGGTTCGTATTGCACCTCGGCCCAATCCACAAAAAAGTCCGCCACAGCTTGAGATTTCATGGCCTCTCTTCTGTCATATTGTGGCGCATAAGGAGCTAGCTCAATTACCCATTTTGCAATTCTGCCAATCGCATCCTTGTTACTCATTATCTCGGATATGGGGGCCTCACATATGACTCGGATAGGATACTCCTCAAAGTAGTGCTTTAGTTTCTTGGCGGCCATGTACACGCCATATGCCACCTTTTGGTAATGTGGATAGTTCTGCTTTGAGGTAGACAACACCTCGCTCAAGTAATACACTGACCTTTGCACCGACTTACCTTCCTCGTCACGCTCCACCACTATCACTGCACTTACAACTCGGTTGGTTGCGGCTATATAGAGCAACATTGGCTCCTTCGATAGTGCTAAGGCTAGCACTGGTACCGTGGCTAACATTTTCTTTAGGTGGGTAAAGGTTTCATCGGCCTGTGGCGTCCAAACGAACTTATCCGATTTTTTTCATGAGTTGGTAAAGAGGTAATGCCTTTTCTCCCAACCGGCATACAAACTGACTTAACGAGGCCAGGCAACCTGTGAACTTCTGGACATCGTTAAGACACTTCGGCAGTTCCATTCGTTCGATGGCCCGGATTTTGGTTGGGTTAACCACGATACCTCGGCTGGAAACAAGAAAACCGAGCAACTTCCCAGCCGGGACACCGAAGGTACATTTTTTCGGGTTAAGTTTCATCCGGAACCTCCTTAAGTTCGCAAATGTTTGCCTGATATCGTTAAGGAGCGTTTTGCTTTCCTTGGTCTTGATAACCACATCATCCACGTACACCTGTACATTTTGACCTATTTGGTCGTGCAAACATTTTTGCATACATCTTTGGTACGTTGCTCCTGCATTACGTAAACCAAACGGCATGGTGCGATAGCAATAAGCCCCATACGAGGTAATAAATGCAGTCTTTATCTGATCATCCGGATTCAGAGGTATCTGGTGGAAACCAGAATATGCATCAATGAATGACAACAGTTCACACCCGGCAGTTGAGTGTATGACCTGATCTATTCTTGGCAGCGGAAATGGATCTTTTGGACACACCTTGTTCAGGTTCGTGTAATCGATACACATGCGCCAAACCACTGCCACGTTCGGGTCATCCTTCTTCTTTTCCACCAACACCGGATTAGACAGCCAATCCGGGTAAAGAACCTCCATGATAAATCCTGCAGCTAGCAACCGAGCTATCTAATCCCCAATGACTTTCCTCCTATCTTCGGCGAAGCGGTAGAGAGGTTGCTTCACCGGCTTAGCTCCGGGTCTCACATTCAAAGAGTGCTCGGCCAACTCCCTCGGAACACCTTGCAAGTCCTGTGTGGACGAACAAAAAATGTCCCGATTCTCACGGAGGAAGCTGACGAGCTCGCTTTCCTATTTATCATTTAACCCGGCACCAATTGTTACGGTGCGCTCTGGGAACATGTCATCAACAGGAACCTTCTTCGTATCTTTCGTGGCCTAAAAAGAGACACTTCCATGCGGGTTACTCAGTGCCGGCATATACTACTGCGCGGACTGAGCCAAGGCCACCACCTCTTGAATTTTCCTTTTTTCCTGCGCAATCACAAGCGACTCGGCTAAGTTCGACCCGATCGACGCACACTCCATCGAACGTCGGAAATCCCCTGCAATGGTAATTACTTCGTTCGGTCCGGGCAACTTCATCTTCAAGTAGCTAACGTGACAGCGTGCCTTGAACTTGCTCAGGGTTAGCCTTCCGAGTAATGCATGGTAAGCACTTCCCAAGTTCACCACCTCGAACTCCAAATTTTCGGTTCGGCAGTTATCCCTCGTGCCGAACAAGACATCAACCCGGACCTTGCCTATTGGCTCGCAGGAAATACCGGGCACAATACCATGGAAAGTTGTCCTTGTGGTATGGAGCATGTTCTCCGAGATACCCAACTTGCGCATTGTGTCCGCATACATGATATTAATGCTACTGCCATTGTCGATCAACACCTTTGAGAATCTTACGTTAATGCTAGGTCCAATGAATGTCGGATCCAGCACCAACACATACGAACCTGGGCTTGGCATGCGCTTGGGATGATCCCTCATGCTCTAGGTGATTTCCTAATTGGACCAAGGCATGTACCTTGTCACTGCAGGCATCACTGCGTTCACCTCCATATGCCTATGCTGCAAGCTCTTTCTATCTATTTCCTCAGTGGTGAACACGCAATAGCTCTGATGGTGCTCCCTGTACTCATTTCTCCCCTCATTTCCGGGGTACCTCTGATCCGGCTGATGCTGATTTTCCACTTGGTGCACTTCATCCCTTCTCTCATTGTTATCATACCTTGGCGGAGGGGGAGGCAACATTAGCTATTGCGTGTTCGCTCCGGAGAGCAATTGCTGCCGGGGTAACTCCTGCCGAGGATGATCATTGCGGGGTGCCTGAGCGTTCCCCGAACCACCTTGTTCAATCTTGCGCATCCACTCACATTGCCTCGTCATATGACCCGCTCGATTATTCGGATTTGGCGTGTGAAACTTGCACGGCTGGTCCAACATCGACTCATAAGTATACCTCAGACGGTCTTTCCTTTCTTGCCACTGCTTATTTTGCTCTGGTGTCCAAGTTTTCTTGCCATCATTTCTTGGAGTCCACTGCCCTCCAGTTTTTTGGCGTTGACTGCCCCCTGCTCCGGGCTGATCTTGATTCACAGCTGCAACTTGGTGCGAACCATATCGATGATCCGGTCTATCATCTCTCCTTTTTCCTCTGTACTCATTCCTTCGGGATGATCCGGCCCCATCTCTCTGATAGTACTCATCGTTTCACTCGTTTGATACGAGCCTAGGTTGAGTCGGATCACCTAGAGCATACGAATCTGCAATCCAGATCATCTCTGCCAATGTAGTTGGCATTTTCCTTTGCAACTTCATCCACAGTTCGCTTCCATACCTGCACCCTTGTGCAAACCATGCTATGGCCTGTGATTCTATCACACCCTCACACGAATTTCTCACAGTGCACCACCGGGTTAAAAACTCCCGATCCGTCTCATTTGGCCTTTGCTTGCACATAGCTAGGTTCTGTGGCCCGTTTGGCCTCTGATACATACTCGAAAAATTGCTGATGAACATCTCCTCAAAATCTATCCAGCAATTGATACTCCTTGGTGGCAAATTGTTCAACCACACTCTTGCCGGGCCTTCCAACATCTGGGGTACATATCGTACAGCCAATCTCAGGTTGCCAGTGGCAATTTTTACTGATGTAGCATAATTTATCAGCCAATCCTCTGGCTTTGTACTGCCGTCATACGTCTTCGTGCCCTGGGTAGCTGGAAGTTGGGTACCGGTGGCTCCTTGATGATCCGGGGTCCAAAACAAGCTAGACCCGGTGGACCTTGACATTCAATTTGTTCCGACCTATACAGTCGATCCAGTTTCAACCTGGCATCATCCGACATCAAATCCCTGCTTCCCAATCTTGACCCTATCACATGATAGTCTTGCCTCGGGTATCCCGCGTTTGCCATCTCCGAGTCCCCATCATTATACCTGTCTTGCTCTCGTGGAGCGCCTTTCTGTTGCATACCTCGGCCGGCACTTTGC
Source organism: Avena eriantha (assembly GCA_910589775.1). Taxonomy (NCBI): domain Eukaryota; kingdom Viridiplantae; phylum Streptophyta; class Magnoliopsida; order Poales; family Poaceae; genus Avena; species Avena eriantha. Next base: position 464,847,166 of record OU342742.1, read on the forward strand.
TCTTGCCTTGGTATATTCCGCTGCTGCGGTTGTCCTGCTCCTGCCGAGTTTCGCCATCCGGCATTGCCGTTGACAACGTTCGCTTAACCGGCATTGCCTTGGTCGCGGTTACCTCGGTCAGCTTCACCTCGGCTCACACTCCGTCGATCATCATTTTTCTACGCTTCTTTTCCTTTCCCTGCCCGCGTCGGGTCATACGGGACGATCTGTTTGTTCCGTCTGGACGAGGTTACCACCTCTTCTCTCCTTGGAACACCATGAGGAGACGATGTGGCTCCAGCGGATTTCTCTGGGTTACCCACCGCCGAATGGACGATCTTGGAGGCCCCAGCTCTCTCCGGGTTAGCCCTGAGCAGTTCCTCATTTTGCCTGTTTGCAATCCGAACCAGCTCGTTAACCCTGTCTTGTTGTCTTTGCCGGGCTTCACCCGTCAGACCCTCCAACTCGGATGCTGCTGCATCCGCTGCTCTGAGGTTCTTTGCCGGGGTACTGTACCTCGGCAGCCCCACGGACAAACAGTTTTCTGATACCTCAATTCCAGTATCACCCTCTCTATTCATCTCGCTCATGAGATTTTTCCCCTTCACCTTTACAGCATCAACTTTGTTCGCCTTTGCGTACTCACGCAGCGTCATATTCAATGACTGCTGAGCCACGGCTATTATCTTTGCGCCCTCTAGTATTTTCTGCCTAGTTTCTTCCAACTCGGCCTACGCACGAGCCGGATCTACCGCTGCTACTACAGGGTTTGCCAAGCTGTCCATTGCCTCTCTCAACACATTTTCCGGCCTCTCTAGCGGAGGACCCCTAGCTTTCCTGGGTGCCTTAGGCATTACCTCTGGTTCTGGCGCCGGATCCTTGCTCGTGCCCACACCTGGCGTAGTCATCATCACCTCCGCATGGTCCGGGGAGCGAGCGGTATGCGTCCCGGGAACGACGGTGAGGGGAGGCTCCCCCGCGTCGACGACGTGAAGCGGATGAACACCTGACACGTCCACAGCAACGTAGACCTTGTGTGCGCCGAGCCTGACGAAGAGGCCATTGCGCGGAAGAGGGTGCGTGCCGAAGCAGCCAGCGTTGTCGCTGATGAAGTCCAGCGCTCCAAAGCGTTGGACGAGCCCGGAGACGATGCGCTCGCCGGTGCCGATGATGTTTCCCATCCGGATTTTGACCCCTGCTAGCGCCGCTAGCCCCACGGTGGGCGCCAACTGTCGTGGTGGTGTCACGGCAGATGCCATGGATAGGCTAAAGGTGGGAAACAATACACGCTAGGGGAATCCAGGGAGGGATAGTGGAGTGATTCTCCACACAGAATTTTGTATTGATTTCCTTCCAAGATTACAAGTGCTCCTTGAGCTGTATTGGCAAGAGGAGGAAGGAGGAGCTCTCTTACCCTCACCCACAGATCACACCCGAAACCCTAGCCAAAACAGAATAGTAGAAAGACCAACCCCCTCTACAGAAGCCCCAGCCTCCCTTTTATAGGGGAGGCTCGGTTTCTGCCTAGGGCATACGTGGAGGCATATTCCTAAGAATATGCCTCCTCCCAAAGTGGTAAGCCGACCGGGGTGCTTTTTCCCCCGTGTCACACATGCTTTAGCTACGTGAGCCTCTACAGCACCCTCGTCAGCCGACACGGGCGTCGTCACCCTTGTCAGCCACGCCCCGGTGGTCTTGTCCTTGCTTGCTTCGCTCAGGTAGTGCGTACCGGGGCTCCTTTTGACCAGCGAGATTCCTTCCTTCTCCTAGAAGCTAGCTGTGACCCGGATCAAGGTTGATCCGGCCACAACTGTTCCTGCATACAAGTAAAACCTGTACTTCCGACTTACTGCTTAAGTCGGATGAGACCTAGTTAGGCGAATGCCCCTAGGTCCGGGTTACCCCGTGATTCGGTCTGCCTTGAGATGACCCGGCCAGCATTCGCTTTGACCTTGCCGAACCTCAGCTAACTTGGCCTTTATACCCCGGCACGACCCTACCCGGGGGTATCCTCCCAACAGTTTTTCTAGTGTTTTCTGCATCGATTTGGGCCACTATAGATCTACCCATTTGACAACACCGCAACTTCTACCTTGCATCACTGCACGATATCCTTGACACTATAAAAACCTCATGCCTGCATTTCGTCCTTTGAACGCTACAAATTTAGCGGGCACATATCCATGTTTACATAGCGAAGGACTGTCTTCCTCCGCTAAACCGTGATAGTCACAGTCGTACAGCGTCTGGTTGGTCTAACACATCATACATGCATGAGTAAACAGAGTAGATCTAGCTCAAAATAGATAATTGGCCACATATGATAGAGATGAGACGACTCACATCGAAATCACCGTACCTGTCGTCACGACGCGTTTCCTCATTGTCTCCCCTTGAACCCATGGCTGGAGGGTGGGGGACTGGGGTGGCTGTGGGAGAGATGACTAGAGGCCCTGTCGGCTTGCGGCTACGGAATGATGGGAGAGAAGTGTGGAAAGTGTCTTCGAGGGGAAGGAAGAGAAGTATGGGTAGGAAGAGAAGTACAGGGAATGTGACATTAGTATATGGCCCACGAAACTCGTGACACTTGCAAATGGGGAGCGCCCGGGGTTGCCAATTTGTCCAGAGCAAGTGGATAGTAAGCGTGGCCAATCATGTCGCAAAACAGCCTACTCGTGGATCGCTCTTACAAAGAACCATCCCAATCGTCCAAGCGGCCCGATCGAATGGTATGTAACAATCGTCATGTAGAACAACTGTGTTAGGGCGTGCCTTCTAGAAGACTCGGTCTAATGGCCACCATCCGGGGCTAAGGTTAGGGCTCTCCTAAGGTTAGAATACATGTGGTTTATGAAAAGAGCACACATTTCAATGACACTAGTGGATCCATGTGGTTTATGAAAATAACACACATGCAAATGACTCTAGTGGATACATGCGATTCATGAAAAGAACAGACATGCAATGACACTGTGGATACATATGCATTTTAGGAAAAGAACACACATTTAATGACACTAGTGGATCCATATGTGGTTTGTGAAAAGAACACACATCCTCATGTGGTTTATGAAAAGAACAGACATGCAATGATTCTGGTGGATCCATATGTGGTTTAGGAAACGAACATGCATGAAATGACACTTGTGGATCCATATGCGGTTTGTGAAAAGAACAGACAAGCAATGACTCTAGCTGTGGTTCATGAAAAGAACACGCATGCAATGACTCTAGTTGTGGTTAATGAGAAGAACATACATGCAATGACCCTGTTGGATCAATGTGGTTTATGCAAAGAACAAACATGCAATGGCTCTGGTGGATCCTTATGTGGTTTGTGAAAAGAACAGACATGCAATGACACTAGGGGATCCATACGTGGTTTGCAAAAAGAACACACATTCAATGACACTTGGGATCCATATATGGTTTGTGAAAAGAACACACATGGAATAACTCTAGTTCACACCCACCAAGTGACTCTAGCTATGGTTTATTAAAATAACACACATGCAATGACACTGGTGGATCCATGTGGTTCATGAAAATAACAGACATGCAATGACTCTGGTGGATCCATATGTTGTTTATAAAAGAACAGACATGCAATGACTCTCATGGATCCATATGTGGTTTGTGAAAAGAACACACATACAATGACTCTAGTTGTGGTTAATGAAAAGAACACATATGCAATGACACTAGGGGATCCATATGTGGTTTGTGAAAAGAACACACATGCAATGACTCTCGCGGATCCATATATGGTTTTTGAAAAGAACAAACATGCTCATGTGGTTTATGGAAAGAATAGACATGCAATGAACTCTAGCCGGGGTTAATGAATAGAACACACATGCAATGACACTGGTGGATCCATATATGGTTTGCGAAAAGAACACACATGCAATGACTCTAGTTGTGGTTTGTGAAAAGAACACACATGCAATGAATCTAATTGTGGTTAATGAAAAGAACACACATGCAATAACGCTGGTGGATCCATATGAGGTTTGTGAAAAGAACACGCATGCAATGACTCTGGTGGATCCATATGTTGTCTGTGAAAAGAATAGACATGCAATGAACTCTGGTGGATCCATATGTGTTCTATGAAAAGAACAGACATGCAATGACTCTGGTGGATCCATATGTTGTTTTTGAAAAGAATAGACATGTAGTGACTCTAGCTGTGGTTCATGAAAAGAACACACATGCAATGACACTGGTGGATCCATGTGGTTTATGAAAAGAACAGACATGCAATCACATTGGGGATCCATATATGGTTTGTGAAAAGAACACACATGCTCATGTGGTTTATGAAAAGAACAAACATGGAATGACTTTGGTGGATCCATATGTGGTTTATGAAACGAACATGCATGAAATGAGACTAGTGGATCCATATGTGGTTTGTGAAAGAACAGATATGCAATGACTCTACCTATGGTTAATGAAAAGAAGAGACATGCAAAGACTCCAGCTGTGGTTTGTGAAAAGAACAGACATGTAATGACAATTGTGGATCCATGTGGTTTATGAAATGAATAGACATGCAATGACTCTGGTGGTTCCATATGTGGTCTATGAGAACACACATGAAATGACTCTAGTGGATCCTTATGTGGATTGTGAAAATAACAGACATGGAATGACTCTGGCTATGGTTAATGAAAAGAACACACATGTAATGACATTAGGGGATTCATATGTGGTTTGTGAAAAGAACACACATTCAATAACAATGGTGGATCCATATGTGGTTTGCGAAAAGAACACACATTCCCATATGGTTTATGAAAAGAATAGACATGCAATAAACTCTGGTGGACCCATACGTGGTTTATGAAAAGAACAGACATGCAATGACTCTGGTGGATCCATATGTGGTTCGTGAAAATAACACACATGCAATGACTCTAGTTGTGGTTAATGAAAAGAACACACATGCGATGACACTAGGGGATCCATATATGGTTAATGAAAAGAACAAACATGCAATGACTCTACTGGATCCATATGT